>JAPKLW010000584.1:215747-243385 GCA_026898455.1 Plectranthus barbatus | reverse complement strand
ATATATATATATATATATATATATATATGCGCGTATGTAAACAATATTTATTTTTCTTAAAAATTAAAATATTATTAAAAAATAAATGAATAAAAATGAAAATACATTATAATATATTAAAAAATAAAGTAAAATAATCATTCAATGCCTAGAACTAATTTTGTTTAGTTTTATCATAAATAATATTTTCTACGGCCAACACTTGCTTAAAAAATATTTATTAGTTTTGTAAATACTTTCGTTAATATTAATTTTTGGTTTTTAATGAGAATTAGGTTTTTTTAATATATTATAATTAAATAATTAATCTTTTTTTTTTCTATAATATTTTTATATTTATTTAAAGTATTATTATTTTTATATATCTTATTATTATCAAAATATTATAAAAAATGAAATATATAAAAAAATATATATTAATTATGAAATTAATTTTTTTAAAAAAAATATTAATATTAAAAAAAATATTAAAAATACCACGTGGCAAATATGTGGCAGTGAGTCAGCGCCACATCAATGCCACGTGGCACTTAACCGGCTTAGTCAGCAACATGGGACAAAATTCCCTAACAGAATGAAAGTATGGGATATAATTCCCTAACAGCAAAAGAGTGGGATAAAATCCCCTAATATGTAAAAGAATGGGATATATTTCCCTATTTTCCCTACAATGTTACAATACTATACATATATATCTATAGTGATCATATGAGAATAGTTTTTAGTATGAGAAATGAGAATAAATCTCAGCCTTTGATTTTGTGATTTCAAAGCTCATGATCTATTTCACTCCGTGTGCAGTTTTCCTCGATTATCCTGCAGTTTTGCAAAATTAAGGTTAATTTTGTAATTTTAGCTATTTTTTAAATCTGAAATAGTATCTCATCAGATTTTTTATTCATTTCTTCGCGCGATTTGATTTCTTCTTCCTTCTACGTTCGATTTGATTTATATTTTTTCTATCGATCAGATTTTTTCTTTGTTTCTGGATTTCGCATTCGTGTTGGGTCTCGACTTTGTTAATTGTGCATGAATATAGTTTTAAAAAATTTGTTTTGTTCAGATCGACGTTCATTTTTACTATTATATTGTGCATCTTTAGTGTTAACTTTGTGCATTTTTGTATCTTACTGGTTCATTTATTCTAAAGTGTGTTGATGAGATGAAGCATTTTAAGGGTAGAGTATTTAGAACTGTTGATGTTGGTATTGAGTTTTATAGAAACTACGCTCGTGTTGCTGCTTTGAAGAAGAAAATGTTTAATTTTTTTAATTTGTATTTATGTGAAAATGAAGTAAATCGTGCTAAAAATGAAGTAAATCGGGCTAAAAATGAAGTAAATCGGGCTTAAAATGCACGTTGATGTTTGTGATTGAGTATTTTTACAGTTTTAGCCTTTAAAGGCTAAAACTGCAGGATATTGGGGCAAAAATGCCGCATTTTTCAATTTGCTGAGAATGAATCTATTCTTATTTCTCATAGTAACTTTTATTCTCACCTGATCACTACCCTATATATATATTTAGAAAGTAGTGATCATGTGAGAATGTGGTTTAGTATGAGAAATAAGAATAGATCTCGCCCGTCCTTTTCATCAAATCAACGAACAAGATTCAATTTCAGCAAATAAAAAAAGACGACATTTTTGCAACAATATCCTGCAGTAATGGCTAAAACTGTAAAAATACTAAAAAACAAACAACAACCTGCATTTTAAGCCCGATTTACTTCATTTTTATATAAATACGAATTAAAAAAATTAAAATTACATCACATTAACTGTCGTAAGTTCATTTTTGACCATCCTACGTGCATCTATAAGAATGTTATCATACATTTTTGGTTACATTCTTAATGACTTTGACACAATTCATTGAATCACGATAGGTCAACTTTTTACATTTTGCACACATTCTCATTGGTTTATCTATCATTATAAGAGTTTTCTCCTTCCTCGAAGCAATTCGACTTCCACTGCCTTTGATTTTCACAATAACTGGAGGCAACACTTCAATATTTACAGAAATCGATCGACCATAAAAACCTTCAAACATCTTCTTCTTCAAAGCAGCAATACGAGCATAGTCCTTATAAAACTCTATATCATCATCAAGAGTTCTAAAAACTCTCCCCTTTAAAAGTTTCATCTCATCAAGACAGTTTGGTATAAATGAACCTGTAATATAATAAAATGCATAAGTTTATCACTAATAATGCATAATATAAACCTAAAAATGATCATGTCACTACGCAAAAATTTCTCGAACCATGATAAAAAAATGCACATGTTATAGATTTATAATGAATAAAAAAGACAGAAAAATGAATAATATATAAAATATTTTCAAACTATCTTCACGCATGAACAGTCAATGACAAAAAGTTTCAATTCCAAAACCAGCACAAATCATCTCTAAAAATTACAGAACATCAAAACAAACATGAACACAATCACAATCACATCTCTGAATATACTTTCACATCCGCGATCAACCATAACTTCGTCAGACGATATAACTCCAAAATAAAAAATTAAATTCAATAACAACCACAAATAATAAAGACGACTGCGAAGACGACTGCGAATTCAGAAACAAGGAAAAAAATCCGATCGAAGGAAGAAATAGAAATCAAATCGCACAAAGAAGAAAGAGGAAATCAAATCACACGAAAAAATGAATAAAAATCTGATCAAATGTGGAGACATATACTATTTCAATATTAAAAGAGCTAAAATTATAAAAATAACCTTAATTTTGCAACAATGCTGGGTAATGAACTAAGACTGCATACGGAATTAAATAGATCTTGAGCGTTGAAATGACAACATCAAAGGCTGAGATTTATTCTCATTTATGATACTAAAAAATATTCTCATATGATCTATATATATATGTATATATATATAAGGAGTGGATCCTTTGCTAAAATGTTGTTTGTGCTAAAATGCTAAACATGCTTGATTGGTTAGAATTTTATGCTTTTTTAATTATTATGTTATGCATCATTAAATTCCATAACCATCCACATCAAAATAAATAACTGTCAATCTAAAAAATTCAATCTTGACCATTCATCCATCCAAATCAATGGTCTAGGATTTATTCCTATTTAGTATAGGGGTGTGTTAAAGTGACAAGTACCCATTTAGATAGGAGAAGAGAATGAATCTAAGCCATTTATTTCTAGATTGAATGGTTAGGATCAAATTTAAAATTAAGATTTAGATTTGATTACATGGATATTTTAGTTATTTTTTTATAGATATTAGATTTGACTTATGTAATATTAGGGGACCACATCTCATAATTATCTCTCTTCATAATACGTAATTGTTTTTTCTTTATTCTCTCTCCTCTTAGATTTTTGTAAATTTTTTAATTAATCATAATTTATTCAATTTAAATTAGTTTTTCATGTATCATATATCAAATTAAAACAATGACTATGTAAAACTGTAACATTAATAAGTTGAAATGAATAATACAATAGAATATAAAGAATAATGCAATAATTAAAACTAAATAATGCAACAAAATATAAAGTTTAAACAATAACATAAGTAAAACTGAAACATTAATAAGTTAAATTGAATAGTGCAACAAAATATAAAAGATAATGCAATAACTAAAACTAAATAATGCAACATTATATAAAGTATAATGTGATGACATATGTAAAGTACCATTAATAAGTTCAATTGTGATGACATATGTAAAGTGACATTAATAAGTTGAATTGAATAATGCAACTTAATATAAAAGATAATGCAATGACAAAAATTAAATAATGCAAAATATAAAGGATGTCGTATGTAAAACTGAAACATTAATAAGAAGAATTAAATAATGCAACATAATATGAAAGATAATGCAATAACTCAAACTAAATAATGCAACATATATGATAGATAATGCAATAACGTATGTAAAGCTGAAAAATTACAAAGTTTTATTTTTTTACTATGATTTTTTACGTTAAACATGTGCAATATGAATTTCGTTTGAAAGATTATTAAATTATCTTTAATTTGATATATGATACATAAAAAATAATTTAAATTAAGTGAGTTATGATTATTTAAAGTTTTATAAGAAGTTTAAAGGAGAGAGAATATTGAAAAAAATAAAACGTTAGTTAGAGAAGAGAGAGATTATAAGATTCTTTGTAACCACCATATTTTATTCACCTAAATACCCTTAATTATAGTTTATAATAAAAAATAAAAATTAAATATAAAATTTAAAATCATATCTCAACCATTAGATTTGACAAATCAAAGGTACATATTTATGATATGATCACAACTCTATATATATATATATATATACACACACACACACAAAGAGAGAGAGAAGTATTTGATCATATAATAATTGTTATTAACGTGAGAAATGAGAATAAATTATAGCATTTATTTATGTAAATCAATGATCAAGAATAAATTTTTTTCCGTGTTCACTTGCTTCTGTATCTTGCATTGTTAGACAATTAAGGACAATCTTGTAATTTAACATATAATGTAGTAGTTTAATGGTAAAATGCACGTAAGATGATAAAAATGACTTCATTTTTATGTGAGTTATACAAGTAAAATCTCGTACTCATGTTCAAATTGAGTTTATAATGCATATTATACAAGATATAATGAAGTAGCTTAGCCTTTGATTTTGATGGATTTATGGCTATGATTAATTTTTCTCAAATTGGAAGTTAACGTGCAGTTATGAAAATCAATCTAGTATAATATACAAACTAAACAAGCATAATATATTAATTAATCAAGCACAAGATCTAACATATTTTAAACTAACTAACAAGGATAATATACAAACTAAATATTAGGATTTTTATTAGAGAAATCCTTAATTACTTTTTATGTTTTGGTGGGTCAAAGATTGTAAGCAATCTTAGTCAGTTTTCTCAGTTCCTAGAGTTCTAAACTGTAATCCTTGTATAGAATTGATCGAGTTGTAATATAACTTAGGTTGAAGACCGAACAAAGGAGAATGCTCGAGAACTAAC
This sequence comes from Plectranthus barbatus, assembly GCA_026898455.1. Taxonomy (NCBI): domain Eukaryota; kingdom Viridiplantae; phylum Streptophyta; class Magnoliopsida; order Lamiales; family Lamiaceae; genus Plectranthus; species Plectranthus barbatus. The sequence continues at coordinate 238,360 of JAPKLW010000584.1, read as the reverse complement.
TTCGTGCATGCCTTGAAACTTTGTTTTCACCAAGTATAGCCTTGACCGAAAATGAGTTGGAGCACTCAGTATAAGGTTATTCATACTGAGCAAGAGAAGTCAGTATGAGGGCTTCCCCGTACTAACTAGGAGAAGTCAATATTAGGGTTTTCCGTACTGATCAGGAGAAATCAGTATGAGGGCATTTTCCATACTAACTGTGGACAGTCAGTATGAAGGTCTACCACAGTATGAGGGCTAAGCTATACTGACCTTGGAAAGTAAGTATAAGAGCCTCTACCTTTAAAGCTTGAGCTATTCGAAAGATATCGAAGCTCAGTCAGACTTAGGCATTTATATGCCCAAGTGTAAGTCAGTACGAGGTTATCCAAACTTGGATCCCTCGGGCTGAGAATTAGTCTGACATAAAGTTAGTGTATAGTACACTAATGCAGCAGAGCAGAGCAGAGCAGAAATGAGACCTACGACTTGGGCTATGATTGGACAATATAATCCATAAGTCTAACGTCTGGATTTATTTGTCTAACGAGCAGAATTTCAAAATGCTGGAGGACTCTCTATATATAGGCCTACACTTCAACCTTTAACGATTAATCAAGAAGTTTGAACGAATGCTGTAAATCTTCACACGAGAAAGACCATCTCTCTGTAAAACTCTCTGAGTTTCCGTGTTTCCAAACATGAGACTTGAGTCTCCAACTCAAGTTATACACCGTGCTAACTTCTCCTAGCACGAGACTGAAGCTTTAAAGCAAAAGCTCTTCTTTGGTGAATATAGTAGTCAGTTTTCGAGTCTGGGATTCTGATTCTCACGGGCGTATGCCAACCACTTGAGTTCTGGGAAGAACAGTAAACATCCAACCACCGGGAAGAAGGCTGCGGGGTGCCATCCTCACTTCAACCTGAAGACTAAGTCTACAAGGAGTTCCTAGGCGAGTGCCATAGCTGATCGAAGGACGGAGGCGCCGATGAGCTGTGTATAGATCGTAAGGAGGCTTGTACTTACTTAGTGAATTATCTAGACCTTGGGTCAGAAGAGTGGATGTAGGATATTGAGATCCGAACCACTATAAATCTTGTGTGTTCTTTACTTCTTTACTTTTACTCCTGCTCTATTTTCTGTTTCACAAACTAACTTTTGAGACCTTCAATACTTGTCCGAGTATTGAACTGTATATGCTGTGAACAATTAACAATAGTCAATCAATGCACTAGTGCGAACACAACAATAATTTTATCAAATTCGTATACTTCTGAGTTCGCCCACTAGAATACTAGTTAATGAAGCGTTGCTTTTGTATCTAAGCTTAGAATAATCGTTGAGTTTTTTATTATCCTAGACAATGAGTAAATCTATCTACCTAACTACGAAAGCAATAACCAAAGCATGAACTATCACAACAATCATCATCAATACTCAACAATCACCTCCACTCTCAATCTCAAATGTATGACCAATCACAAAGCAATCTAATTCAACAAATGGTGTAAGAAAGGACATTGGTTTGAAATCCACATTGAATAGATAAGATTGAATAGAATGATGCAAAAAATCATTTAAGTCACCCAATGATGATCAATCTACCCTAGACATCCTAATCCCCTAAGCATCGGTGAATTAGGAGTTAATGAAACTAGATACTCAAACAATTACGTTATTGCACTAACTTCATTCCAAATAGACCATAGATTATGGACCTATAGCCTATCACCGCACAGGGATTGGATCAATACCTACATGCAACTACACTATTCACAACACCTAGATCCGCGTGTTGGCTGCAATTTTGGTGCCTATCACACATATAGTTGGTTAATGCCTACACTATGTGATTAAGAATAAGGATCTAGTGTGTGCAATCAAATAGGCAAAGGTGAACAACATCCAATCTCAATCAAAGTATCCAATGCTTCATTCAACCAATATCCCAAGGAATTTAACTACACATACCTTCAATTCAGTTCAATTGATAAGAAAATTTACACAAATCCATTACAATGTAAAAGTGAAATAGAAATTACCCCCAAATGTGCGGATTTGGTCTTGATCTATGCCTTGATCTTCATATCTTCTCCAATTGGATTGGATTGATCTTAGATCCACCTTGGTTGTGGATTAGAGAGAGTGGAAAGTGAAATTCTAGTGAGTAACCGTCGTAATTTTGCCAAAAAATCCTTGTCCAATGCGTTTCTCCACCTTTTATAATAAGTGAACAGACCCAGATCCCGTCCCAGACCGATCCGTCTCACTCGGGATCCTTCGAAACTCAAAAACAACCAAAATAGCTCGCAGGATCTTGCCCCAGACCGATTTGACTCGACCAAAATTTGCCTCTGAAGGGCAGATCTCGGTCGAGCTCTGCACGGTTCGGTCGAGATCTGCCTTACAGAGGCAAATCTCGGCCGAACCTAAATGTGACCGAGCCAGGATTTGGCTCTGTCTTCACCCTACTGCTCCTCTGCTACATCCAGGTCAAGATTTCCAAAGTTTGTGATGAGTGGAAGTTCCACCAAAAATGGGTAAAACTCGATGAAATATGCTCAATTGCTTCCCTACACCATGACAACACAACAAAACACGAAAACAAGACAAAAATAACAAAAAACCTATGATATGTGGGTGAAATAAACACTAACAAGCACTCAAACACATCAATAAATTGGTCATTTCACACACATATCATAATCCCCCAAACTTGAACCTTTGACTGTCCTCAATCAAAACAAAGTAAAGAAATCATCCCACCTAGTGCCATATCATAGCTCATCATATCAATCTTAGCATGCCTCAATCAAAAAATATTATCACCTAAATTTGTGCAACGGTTAATTTAAGAGACTCAAACCTCCTAACAAGATAGATAAAAACAATGAAATTCACTCCCTCTCGTGTTTAGGGTAATAATCACTCAAGCACGAGATATCAAGTTCGATTTTCATAGGCTTGCCTCCTATCTCACCACTATACTACAACGAGCTAGATTCTAGATTAAAGAAGGTCTTTGTCTTGTTATAACGTGGTTGTCTAAAAGGTAGGTTGTTTTAGGCCAAAGTGACTAAACTCCTCAATTTCCCAAAACCCCCAATCATTTGCTACAAACCACTAATCTCGAGGCTTATTCGACTCACTTTCTCTTTTTTTTTTCTTTCTTTTCGTTTTCTTCTTTATTTTTCTTTTTTTTTCTCATGCCCTTGCATGATTAACTTTTTCTCATTTTTGTTCCTTTTTTCACAATAATTTTTTTTCGTTGGTGCTTATTTTTTCATGACTTGCACCCTTTTATTTTCAACTCTTCTTTTTCTTTCTTCGTTGGTGCTCGTTTTTTCATGACTTGCACCCTTTTGTTTTCAACTCTTCACTTTCTTTCTTTGCCTCAACAAACAGGATTCAATTCACCCAAACAAACAATTCTCATACCCACTCTCATAACATCTGTATTCACCCTCATACACACATCCCCCAAACTTGTTCCTAAGCATATATCAAAGAAAATCTCCATTGAAGCTCAATCATGGGGAACAATGATATGAAAGGCAAATAATGATCAGATATAACACCTTATGCCCCCAATGTGCAAGGTAGGCCTAGGAATCGATGGCCTAATATCATTTTCTAGTCAAAAGCTCATGCTAATAAATAGAGAACGGATGCAAGTTCTAGATTTCTCACTCTCAATCTCGCATCTCACAATCGAAAAGATATGACAATATCATAGCTTAATTCACACGACTTTTGTCAAATCTCAAGCATTAACACACACAAAGCTCGGCAATTCAAAAGTTCAACCTAAGCATGCTTTGATATCAATGATTCTGCCCTATCATAGGTTCAAGTAGGAATCAAACTTCACTAGTTCATCAAGAGTAGATCTCAATTCTAGTTTAGGTTCATCCCTCAACACACAATCATGCAAACATGCAAATAACCACTAATGCAAACTATATGGCAAGAGAAACGATAAAATGTGTTATCCATCGGCATCCATGATCAAACCACTCTCCTTCGGCCTTATTGTACCTATTAAACACAAACACCAACACACCACCATTTGAGCATAAATCATTGCAACATAAGCTCATATCCACCTAATCAAAATTTTCACTTCAAAACACTTCCACAATGAATCCTCAACAAAAATATGACATTCAAACACACAACCATCTCTATCCTAACATCTTTCCACCAAATTTTCAATCCCTAAATCAAAATCAAACATTGTTCCTCTAGCTCCACCATACATTCCACAAGCCATTCAAAAACGTACATCAACCAAAATATAAAAACAATAATCAATGAATTCTCAAATCAACATCATTCAATAAAAGATAAAAACCATTCAACATCCCACAAACTCAACTCCAACAATAAAATACAACCATAGCGAATCATTCAAGTGTAATCAATATCCAAAGCAAAACATGAGGGAAAACATCTAATCCAAACAAGGTAGATAAAGGAAAAGTAGGAAGAGGAGAAGAGTAAACTGAAACACCGGTAGCAGTCACATCCCCCCAAACTTAGTCAAGTGAGACTACGTTCATAAAATAGGCTAGCGGTAGACAAATAACTCCTCACGCTCCAAATGCTCTCCCTAGCACATGTTAAACCGAGTAATCAACAAACCAACAAGAAACATTAAGAAAACTATCTAGGCTAGAATTAAAACAAAAGAAAGAAAAACGGTTGGGTTGCCTCCCAGTAAGCGCTTTGGTTAACATTGGTAGCTAGATGACCTTACCATGTTTATCTGTTGTAAAAAATCTTGTGAATTTTGTGTAAACCTTTCTCTACCGATCGCACATTACTCGGAAGCAACTTGTCGATTGACCTACTTCCTAAGCTTCCTCCAACCGAACTTGACATCATTACTTCTTGAAATTCTCTCAACACAAGCAAGCTATCCAACACACCATCTAACTATGTCTCAATCACTAAAGACTTTTCAAGTACCCTATCAAAACTACTCAATCTCTTCAATCCAACTCCTTTCTCAAACAACTCACAAACCTCATTCACCTTCTTCTTTGGCACCACCCTGTTTTCAAACTTTCCTATCAACCGAGAAGGAAGGGTAAACACCATCCCTACACATGGACCTCCCGGTATAGTCTTCTCTGCATTCTCCTCTTCAAAAAGTTGTACCAAGGTCGAAACTTTTGCATTTCCTCATGTGAAGGTATCTCAATATCACCATTCTTCTGATTTTCAATGACTAACATCTCCTCCTTGGTGTGTTCATTTGCCTAATCTCCTTCAAGTGGATCTTCACCTTTCTTTAGTGTTTCTTCCTCATGCAACTCCTTTACTCCTTCTTCCTTGACCTCATCTTCTCCTTTGCATCTTCCATTGCCTTTTTCTCTTCAACATAACTCATTCTTTCCTCGGATCTCATCACAATGCTTGCATTCTTATCTCCCATGCCTTTATTAATCACACTGCAACTCATCTTCGGGATTATTTCCATATCCTTTGAAGCTTTCTCCTCTTGATGCATTTCACTCATTTGCTAGGAAATGGTCGATGCTTGCATTGGAGTCTCTACATGTATCCAATCATCCTTCTCACACATTCTCTCATTCACCGCCTCACTCTTTCTACTCGACATCATCAACAAATTTATTTGTTCTTGCATTAGATCTAATTGGCTCCTCCACAAACCATTTTCTCTATATTACTTTTCAACCTTCACCGTACAGTGTTCTCTTCCATCTTCTGGCCATTGGTAATCACCTTCTGACATATTTTCAAATACACTACGGAGTGTCCTCCGCAGTCTTTGTTTTTCATAGAGACGTGTTTGCATCTCCTTCACCTGTGTCTCAAACTCATCCAACATCTCCGAGGTCGCTCTTAGTTTGTTCTCCATCTCTTCTTCAATTCCGTCGAGCTCTCTTTGAATCCTTTGCTATTCCAATCTTTGAGCTTTTAACCATACATCACCTCGCACAATTCAAAAATACCAAATCAACAATCTAACAAACAATTTAACAAAAACTTGATCTGCACTAAATTCTCAATTAACAAAGGTCAATGAATGCTCTAGTGCGAATGCAAGAATAATTTTATCAAATCCGGATACTTCTCAATTCGCCCTCTAGAATACTAGTTAATGATGCGTTGCTTTTGTAAGTAAGCTTAGAATAGTCATTGAGTTTTTTATTATCCTAGTTAATGAGTAAATCTATCTACCTAACAAAAAAGAGTAATAACCAAATCATGAACTATCACAACAATCATAATCAATACTCAACAATCACCTCAACTCTCAATCTCAAATGTAAGAACAATCACAAATCAATCGAGTTCAACAAATGGTGTAAGAAAGGACAATAATTTGAAATCCACAATGAATCTATAAGATTGAATAGAATGATGCAAACAATCATTTTATTCACCCAATGATGATCAATCTACCCTAGACTTCTTAATCCCCTTTGCACTGGTGAATTAGGAGTTGATGAAAGTAGATACTCAAACAGTTACATTATTGCACCCAACTTCGCTCCAAATAGACCATAGATTATTGACTTATAGGCTATCACCGCACTGGGATTGTATCAATACCTATATGCAACTACACCATTCACGACACTTAGATCTGCGTGTCGGCTACAATTTTGGTGCCTATCACACACATAGTTACTTAATGCCTACATTATGTGATTAAGAATAAGGCTCTAGTGTGTGCAATCAAATAGGCAAAGGTAAACATACATCAAATCGCAATCAAAGGATCCAATGCTTCATTCAACCAATATCCCAGGTACACATACCATCAATTCGGTTAAATTGATAAGAAAAATTACACAAATCAATTACAATGTAAAAGTGAAATGGAAATTTCCCCAAAATGTGTGGATTTGGTCTTGATCTATGCCTTGATCTTCATTTCTTCTCCAATTGGATTGGATTGGCCTTAGATCCACCTTGGTTGAGGATTGAAGAGGGAAGTGAAATTAACTGTCTCAATTTTGCCAAAAATTCCTTGCCCAATGCATTTCACCACCTTTTATATTAAGTGAACAGACCGAGATCTTGCCCTGGGCCGATCTGTCTCGCCCGGGATCCATCAAAACTCAAAAGCCTCCAAATTAACATGCAGGATCACGCCCCAGACCGATTTGGCTTGACAAATTGCCTCTAAAGAACCGATCTCGGTCGATCTCTGCGGATTTCAGTCAAGATCTGCCTTATAGAGGCAAATCTTGTCCGAACCCAAATGAATTCGGACTGGGATTTGGCTCTGTCTTCACCCTACTGCTATTTTGTTCCATTCGGGTCGAGTTTCTAAAGCTTGTGCAAGATATGGGTGGAAATTCCACCAAAAATGGGTAAAACTTGATGAAATATGCTCAATTCCTTCCCTAATGACTACACAACGAAACATGAAAACAAGACTAAAAAACCAAAAACTTATGATATGTGGTTGAAATAAACACAAATAAGCACTCAAACGCATTGATAAATTGGTCATTTTAGACACATATAAAAAATCAGGCTTCATTGGACTTGAAATCAGAATCAGGCTAAAAAACAACAATTTGGTTAGCGATATAGTGTTTTAGGCCCAAACAGCAGGAAACCCAAACTTTCCAGCATTACGTGCCACCTCTAGGCCGTTGGGCCCGAGCTAAGACTAGGGCAGCCAAACCCTAGGATTTGAGAAAATCATAACCGCCACCCTTGCAGTCCTAACCGCCACCACCTTTAGCAGCCATGCTTGGCCGTCGCTGCAATATGTCTCCCACTATCGATGTCGCACAAGTAGTCACCATCGCTTGCTGTTAGAGCAACAACCATCGCCGACAGGTGTCTAAAGCAACACAAAAAACAATAGCAGCTGGATCACTATCATGCGAGGCCTACTGCTCTGCCACTATCGTGCGCCTTCATCGCAGAATGCATCACCGTCGTGTGTAACCTCCGCATGCTACCTGCGATCGACGATGTGCCATCGCATGCCACCACCATCACACATCTTCTCGTAGAAAACCTCACACATGCATAGAATGATAGTGCACAGTGGCTGCGCATAGGTAGCTCGTGGAAGAACCCTAGTCTCTACTAGTCGTGTTACTATTGTAGCCCAACACCGACATGCCTGATCGGAAAATTTGCAAGTTTGTCAAATGCGTGGAAGGAATAAAGAGGTGAATGTAGTGAAGTAGGATGAAGGCCGAGAATGTGAGGTTCATCAATCAACTAGTTGGGAACAACCGAGGATCCTACAATCCTCAAGGTAACATGTACTTCCATCTTAATAATTGTTGTTACTCAAATTTCTCCTATGTTAATCTAAACAATGCTTTATATCCACCGTTGGAATTTGAGAATGCCAGGGTTGGCAATCATGGTGGATATTTTGAAGGAGGAGTTGGGATTCGTAGCCAAGGGTGTAGTAATCATTAGAGGAACCCGAGTGATGAAGTGGAGAAGAGGTTTGAAGGCTATGATGGTATGCTTGCGGAAAGTGAATTGAAAGTCACAACAATTGCCAAAAAATTAAGTGGGGAACATCAAATCGCAAAGTTTCAAAGTGATATGGAGATTAACCCAAAGTTCAATTACAATGCCATGGATATTCAAGAGGAATCGTTGTTGATGCTTGTGCAAGCAAGAGTGCAAGAGATAGAAGGGAAAAAGAAGATAGATGAAGACAAGGAAGAAGAGATAGTGGACTACGAATTAGAAGAACCAAAGCAGGAAGTTGAAGTTTTACTTCAAGGAGATGAGGAGAATGAAGGCACCAAGGAGTAGCTGCAATCCTTGAATATGCTAAGAAAGGTGATAGTGAGATACCTTTGCTGGAAGGAATTCAAAAAGTATCGACACTAACAAGTCTTGAAGAAGATGAGATGTTTGTAACAAACAAGACTTGTGAAGGAAAATTTGTGAAGACAATGGAGGGAGAGCTGAAGAATGATTTAGATATTGTTTTTTAAGAGTAGTTGAGGTGAAGAAGAATAAGGAAAAAGTGCGTGAAATGTATGAACATGTGCTTATCCTTGACCCGGTACATAAGCATGATGAATGGCTTGAGGGGAATTTTTTAGTGGAGAATAGTTTGGATGATACCTTGGAAATCACTACGAAGAAGGAGCCACCACTCTTGCAACCAGAGCTTTTCAAGATATTCAAACTTCCTTAGAAGAATGAGAAGGGTGACAGGAAGATCTCTATGAACAAGTTGCGTCAGAGTAAGGTCGATCAAGAGAGAGAGGTATATACAATGTTTACAAGGTTTTTGATAATAAATAATGTAATACACAGTAAGGTTGTCAAGCTACCAAAATAAACCGAAGTGCTTATTGAGAGGCAACCTAATTTTATTGCTTTGTTATTGCTTTATAGATTGTTAGTGCAATTTTAGTTTTTTTGTGTAGGTCTCCATATTTGTTTAGATAGAATAAGTTGAATTCGTGCGATTGAGATGAATGTGTTGAGATTTTGACCGGTGTGGGGGATTGATTTGATATGTTAGTTGAGTTTTGCAGGCAGGAGGTTGCCTTACTGCTACTGCCACTGTGACCGATCTCTATGAAGGGATTGCTGCAAACTGAATTGCTAATCCCTAACCCAGGCTGAACATTGGATATCTAAATAATTTCTATGCCTATAATAAATCCTAGCATGATTCAACTGAAATGCATAGATTGGTTTATACGGAATACCTGGATCGTATGAACTCTTAAACTATTTGCACAGGGATTTGATCTTCAATCCTCTTTCTTACGCAACAAAATTTAATCCTACAAGATGAATGAATTAAGTAGATTAATTCGAAACTAAGAGAAAAGAAAGGAGAAATAATTCCTTCATATCTGAACTTCTGATCTTTATCCATAGCTCTGATCCAGAAATCAGATGAAAATTCCCTTCAGATTCTGCACCTATCGAAAAACTGAATTTCCTCCCTTTCTCACATCTCCTAGTCGCCTGCCTCAGTTTCCAAACTTTAGTTTGCTGCTTAGCAACTTATGATCTTGTGGTGTGTTGTGATATGAGAACTTGAGTGGTATTTATAGGTGAAATTTGATCTCAAATGGGCTTGAGCTTTCGTGGTGGGCATGACTAGGGACATGGATGCAACTAAGAAAGAAGGCCTACCAAATAATTAATTCACATATTCAACCCAAAATATAATTAATTAATTAATATTGATTCATGTCACCAAAGAATCAATATTGTCTTACCTCTTTGTTACCACGTTATAAGGAACCGGTTGCATAGGCTCGGTATATCCCCATATTTAAGGTTATAGATATTCATTAATTAATTTAAGCTCTGACAAGTCATTAAATTAACTAAAATCTTTTATTCATGAATCAATCCACTAAATCCTTTAAAGTTATGCTTGAACTTAATCAACCTACAAGACTTAAGCATAATGAACCTTTTGAGCTGCTCAAGGAATGTCACCATCCTATACTGGATATGGTTACCTAGTTCAGCCACAGACTACTACCACCCAAGATATAAATATTCGACTGCAACAAAGACGCTCCATCATAGTATCTCAAAGTGACACACAAATTTGTATATACCTCCGTACCTTTAGGCTTAAGATTCCATCAAGCCATCAAGATCAAGATTCCTTTAATGTTAGATAAAGAATCAATTTTAAGTTAGGTCCTATCAATGCTTACCGCACGCACCATTTTACCAAGCAACCATGACAAAAGCCGCTTATTACCGCGTATGGTGCAGCCTATACCAACAGTCTATGGGACTGTCTCATATGTGATAACTGTTTATATATTGCTAGGTCAAGCAATCTATACGATCTTCTATGATATAATACACACTGTATGAACTCCCTATCGATGTGATAAGAGGATAGAACGTTTGCGATACATGTTTGTTTATTTAGATAGGAGATGATCATACTATATTCATGATTCCCAGTATATTAACCAAAAATCATGTACATAATATACCAATCATAATGCTTTAAGTATACAAATCCATCAATCTCCCATTTATACTCAAAGCATTATGGAATTGCTTTTTAGAGTATAAAGAGTCTAAACTAATCTAGGTATTACACCAATCATCACGTGGCTTTTAGCTGCCGCAGTCCAAGGTTACGAACATGCACCTTGTATACCTTCTGTGACAAAGCTTTTATGAATGGATCTACTAGATTACCCTTTGTGTCTATCTTTTCTATCTGCATATTACCACTTGCTACGATTTCTCGTATGATATGGTACTACCTCTCAATGTGTTTTGTTTCTCTATGAGTTCGTGGTTCTTTTGAGTTCACCACAGCACCAGATTTATCACAATATACCTTGATAGTCTTGGGTAACTTAGGACTCACATCTGACTCCAAAATGAAATTTCAAAACCATACTGCTTCTTTCGAAGCTTCTGAAGCTGCCACATATTCTGCTTCCATGATGGAGTCCCCAATGCACTTATGCTTTGCACTCCTCCATGATATGGCCCCACCTCCCTATGGTCCGCAATGCCTTATGCTTTTAGTCTTGGTCTAACTAGAAATCTGAATCCGTATAACCCACAGGGCATAATTCTTTACTCTGATAGACGAGACAATAGTCTCTAGTCCTTTTCAACTTTTAGACTGATATCTCGCTACCATGCCAACGCCAAAGCAGATATCTGGCCTCATACATAACATTGCATACATGAGATTTCTGACTATCGAAGCATAAGGCACCTTACTCACCTCATCATTCTTCTTTTGTGGCTTCGGATACTAATACTTAGAAAGATGTAGGTCATGCTTGAAGGGTAGTAAACCCTTCTTAGCATTGTGCATGCTGAAGCAAGTGATGATAATATCCACATAGAAGCTTGAGATAATGCTAACATACTTTTTTTGTGATCCCACAAGACTTTTATACCAAGGATGTTTCTCGCATTTCCAAGATCCTTCATCTGGAACTGTTTGGGTAACCACCCCTTTATGTCTGACAATAACTCCACATTGTCGCCAAATAGGAGAATATCATCTACATAAAGGGCAAGATACACCACGCTTCCACTGACACTTACACGGTACACACAACTCTCATTGAACATTGTGAAAATCCATAGGACTTAATCACTTTGTCAAATCATAAGTTTCATGACCCTGAAGCTTGCTCTAGTCCGTACAAGGACTTTTTAAGCTTCCAGACCAAATTCTCTTCGCTGTCCTACTCAAATCCTTCTGGTTGTTTCATATAGATGTCACGACCTTCTTCAAGGTACCCATTTTGAAATGTGGTTTTGACATACATCTTTCAAATTTTTAGGTCCATATATGCTACTATGGATTTGAGTATCCTAATAGATTTAGGCCTGGCTACCGGTGAAAAGGTTTCATCATAGTCTATGCCCTCTTTCTGACTATAACCCTTCGCCACCAACCAAGCTTTATAAGTTGTTTTTCCTCATTCATACCTTTCTTTCTCTTGTATACCCACTTGCAGCCAATGGCTCGAAAGCCATCCGCCAACTTAGTTTTCAGGTACATATCCATAACCGCTATGGATTCCATTTTCGAACCCATGGAAACATGCCATTTGTTTATATCTTTATCAAATACCGCCTTGCCATATGTCCATAGGTCGTTGTCATCCAGTCTATCTTTCGGGATCAAGTCAGAAGATTCTCCCATGAGCATGTACCTTTCCAGTTGCTGAACAACCCTCCCTCTACGACGAGGCATCTTAGCCGTGTGGCACTATACTCTATAGTCCCATATCTTGCATTGATGGTAGTGTTAGTAGTCCCTCACAAGTACTTGGTGAATCTACCAGTACACTGGGCTTTCCTGATGGAATAACTTCATTATTTCCAATCTCATGTAGTGATTTCACTCTTGGATCTGTGGTTTCTTACATATTTATCCTCCAAGAATCTCGCGTTGGTACTATCAACGACCGTCTTATTCTCATGATAATAAAAGTAACAACCTTTTGTTTATCTGGGATATCCTATAAACAACATCAACTTACACCTACTTTCTAACTTATCAGGTTCATTTGTTAACACATATGTCGGACAACTACAAACCCTGGTTAAACTGGGCTTTCGCCCGTACCAGAGTTCTAGAGGCATTTTTAGAACTAATTTATAAGGCACGAGGTTAAGAAAACATGCAGCTATTATTGGCAAGCTTGCATAACTCATCATAGACCTAAAAATTTCCAAAAGAGCCTTATTTCTTCTTTCTGCAACGCCATTTTGTTGAGGGGTTCTTAGTACAGTCCAGTGGGACGTAATCCCATTATCTAACAGATACCGCAAGATCTCGTTAATGAGATATTCCCCACCATGATCCAATTGTAGTGTTTTTATAGTCTTACCTAGCTTCTTCTCTACTTCTGTCTCGAATTCTTTGAATTTCTCAAAACATTCAGACTTTTAGCAAAGCAAATAAACATAACAAAACATTGAGTTACCGTCAATAAATGTAAAGAAATACTCATAACTACCACGAGCTTGCGAGGATGTAGGTCCACATAAGTTAGAGTGGATCAGTTCCAACACATCCTCTACTCGAGACTCACTTGTTGTAAAAGACCTCGTCATCATCTTACCCCTATATAGGATTCGTAGACTTGATGAGGTACCACTTGGAATGAATCCATGACACCATCATCCGCCAGTCTCTTAATCCTCTTTAGACTGGTGAGACAGAGTCTTAAGTGATAGGGATATGTTTGATCCTCATCAGAAGAAAAATTTCTCTTTAAATGATTATTATTATTGGATGAGTTTGATGCAACATTCACGAAAGATATATGCATACAATTTATGATATAGAGAGAGTCTATCAATTTAACATGATAGATCACATCATTATTACCAATGATAGAAACACAACTATAAAAAATAACTGAATATCCATCATTATATAACATGGAAACTAAAATTAAGTTCCGCCGAAACACCAGCACATATAAAACATCTCTGAAAATCAAAGCATTATCTTCAAAGCATAAAGTAAAATCTCCAATGCCTACTGCTGAGACTTGCTCATTGCTGCCCATGGAGATGGTCACCTCGTCATATTTCTGCTGACTTGTCTGCGCGAACCTCTTCAAAGTATAACAAAGATGATCGATAGCTCCAATATCCATTCCTCATGAATAGTTATATACCGATGCTAAACAAGTTTCCGTTATAAATGTTCATGACATACCTTGTCCTTCCGTGCCAGGCACTGGACAATTTACTCTTCCGCTTCTCCTGCGTTTATACGTTTTGGTGACCCTTGCCTTATTAACCTTTTTCAAACTTTTCAATCACTTCATTAGCCTCAATCATTGCCTTATCAAGAGCAGAAAAAGTTGGAGATAACTCCCATGATATAATGTCAGATTGTTCCACTATCAGACTTCTGAGTAACCCTTCCAAGGTAAACTCTTGCCTTCCAGAAACAACCTTGACTAAGTCGTCAAATGATTCCGGCAAAGAGTTCAGGATTATGTTTGTTGTTTCTATAGTGTCAACACATCCACCTCTCAACATGTATTTTTTCATGATGTTATTCATGATCATAACATGCAGTGCCACCGAACTCCCCTCGGTCATTTTCTTGCAAACGAGATCCTTTACAAGATCATAACTGAAAGTTCGTTTACGTTCCAAAACACCGCTCCATATCTCAAGAGTACTGCAGAAGCATCTATACTTGAGTATCAATTTACTAGACAGGCTGTTCATGATGATAATGTAAGCAAAATCATCATAAACCACACATCTATTATGAAATTCTTGCTCAAGCTCAGAAACCTCCTCATACCAAGGAAACAGTGGATCCATAGAAAGTTTATACGTATGATTTATATACCTAATAACTCTCTCATGAGAGTTATATTTATGCCTTTAAATTAATAAATTTGAGTCCCTTGAGTCTTGTTTGAGTCCGATTTAGGTTTAAATAAGCTTGTGTATGTATAGTTAGTGTCAAGTGAGTCATTGTTGCAAATTAATCCCATTTGGTTTATTTTAGTAATAAAAGTGCATGAAATTACAAAAGTAAAAAATCTAAGGGAAACGTGCGTGCTGAGCAAGATGCTAAGGCGTGCTGTAGCATGTTGGGTGTTCCAGAGAGAAAAACGGGGAGAGAGAAAATCCTGAATTGGACCATCTGCTGAATGCTGACAAGGACGTGACAATGCTTGGCTGAGCTGGAAAATGAAAGCACCTGGATTTGTTGCCACTTGGAGAGGGAGAATTAAGACATCACAACATTAATTGTGGAAACCTAGAAAGATATTCTTCTAGAACTTTGGAGCCACATATAAAAGGGGAAAATCAACTCATTTCTGGGTGTGCGTGATTTCAGAGAGAAATATTCCAGCTTTGGAGAGGAAGAAAGATCAGGCACCAGAGAGTGGAGCTAGAGAGTGGCCGAAGGAGGAATTCTGAGGACACCATTGTGGGATTGAAGGAATTCATCCCCAGCTATCTCTATTTACGGTTTTAAATCATTTCCTATGTTTAGTTTTGAAGATATTTCAGTTATGTTTCTTTTGGTTTTAGCCATGAGCTAAACAATTTAGGCTTGGGTTGTTGATCTCTTGTTGGTTTGATGTTATGTTTTGGAATCCTTGCTAATCTATCATATCTGGGTGTTTATCATTCTTATCTTACTTTGTTTGGCCAACTTAGCTAAGATACATTTCTTTTCATGTTTGGAAAAGCATGTTTAGGAGAGAGCCCTGATTTGAGCTAAGTCTAGCCATTGGAAAATGTGTGGATTTAGTGTGCTTAATGAATCTGTCTTACTTTGAGCTGGATATTGTTTGATATAGCATAGGTATATGTGGATTGGATATTATCTCAAGCAGTCTTTATAGTTTGGAAGAACTGTAGAGTATTTCAGACATTCAGCACTGGAACGTATGCTAGGATCCATGCTATAGCATCTCTCCAGCAAGTAGAGTCAGCAACCTGAGTTGCCTGTTATAACTGAATTTTGAATTTGTCCTGTTCATTTTGTGGTTCTAAAATCATTATTGTCTTGTTTATGTTAAATTACTTATTCTGCATTAGGAATAGATTCAAACACAAATTGATTAAACCCTGCTGTATGTTGATGTGTGCACGATTCTTCACATGAGGCATTCCTTGAGGGATCAACTCTAGATACTCCTAGATATTACTTGACAGTGAATGCTTGCACTTTGTTGCATACATTTTGCATCGTATCAAGTTTTTGGCGCCGTTGCCGGGGAGTGCCAAAGAATCTTGTTGCTCTTTTACTATAGTTATAATTATCTATAGTATATTATTCACAAAAAATCACAAAAAAAACAGGAGTATTAATATCAGAGATTGCTGTTCACTTTTCAGGTTTTTTTGGTGTATGAACCAAAGAGAACCACCTGAGATTCTGATATTTGACCCAGAGATCGAAAGAACTTTCCAAAGAAACAGAAGAGGACACAGGAAAAGGAGATATCAAATGGCTAACGCAGGAGGAGGAGAGCAAGAACCAGGAAATGCCTTGGTTATGGCAGATGCTAAGGATAAATGCATTCGAGCATATGCAGATCCTAAGTTCAATGTTCTGAAATCTGGAATTGTGCAACCTGAGATTGCAGCAGTGCAGTTTGAACTAAAGCCAGTAATGTTTCAGATGTTGCAAACCATAGGGCAATTTAGTGGGCTAGCATCAGAAGACCCACATCTACATCTGAAATCCTTTTAAGATGTGAGTGATAATTTCAAGTTACCTGGTGTAACTACAGAAGCATTGAGGCTAAGGCTATTCCCTTACTCTTTAAGGGATAGTGCTAGAACCTGGTTGAACAACATCCAACCAGAAACTGTAACATCATGGAATGAGATGGCAGAGAAATTCCTACTGAAGTACTTCCCTCCTACCAGAAATACAAGGTGCAGAAATGATATCATGGCTTTCAAACAAGATGAAGAATCAGTCAGTGAAGCTTCGGAGAGGTATAAAGAGATATTGAGGAAATGTCCACACCATGACATACCTCATTGCATTCAGTTGGAGACTTTCTAAAATGGACTGAACCTAACTTCAAGGCTGGTGCTAGATGCTTCTGCCAATGGAGCCATATTGTTGAAGACTTATAATGAAGCCTTTGAAATTCTAGAGAGGGTCTCTGAGAGTAACTGTCAATGGTCAAACTCCAGAGCTCAAACAGCCAAGAAGGTGACAGGAGGTGCAAAATCTAGCATTCTGACTACCATGCAGGCTCAGATAGAGGCAATTGAAACTTCAGTTAAGAGTATGGAAGCCTCCATAGCACCTAATCAACTATCTCAATCATCACAACCAATGCAACAGACAGTGAACCAAGTGTTAATGGATACCTCTTGTATCTATTGTAGAGAAGCACATATGTTTGATGAGTGCCCACATAACCCTGCATCTATCTGCTACAAGGGAAATAATAAGAACAATCCATATGCTCCTACATACAATGCAGAATGGAGAAATCTGATGGATTTATATACTGAAAGCATTATGATTGGTATATTATGTACAAGGTCGATTGATTAATATACTGGGAATCATAAATGTTGTATGTTCATCTCCTGTCTGAATTAACAAACGTGTGTCGCAAACGCAATTATCCTCTTATCTCGTCGATAGGGAGATCATACGGTGTGTAGAAGATCACGGAAGATCGTATGGATTGTTTGACCTAGCGAGATATAAATAGTTATCACAGCTGAGACAGTTCCTCGATAAACTGTCAGTGTAGGCTGCAGCATACGCAGTAATAAGCATCTTATCTTGGATGGCTTGATATGCTGGTGTGGGGCACACATTGATAAGGACCTAAGTCGAGATCGATTCTATTATCTGACATTAAAAGAATCTAGATCTCTATGGCTTGACGAGATCCTAAGCCTAAATGAAGGTACAGAAGTATATGCAGATTGTGTATTACTTTGAGTTGCAGTGAAAGGCTCTAGTTGAGCTTGTATATCTTTATCTTAGGTAATAGCAGTTTATATATGACTGTCTGGTACTGGAACTAGGTAACCACATCCAGTATAGGATGGTGAAATTCCCTGAACAGCTCAAAAGGTTCGTTATGCTAAGTCCTGCAGGCTGATTAAGTTCAAGCATAAGTGAAAAGGTTTGAGTGGATTGATTCAGGAATATAAGATGTTAATTAATTAAATAGCTTGTCAGAGCTTAAATTAATTAACGAATGTCTGTAACCTTAAATGTGGGGATATACCGAGCCCATGCAACCCGTACCTCAAAATGTGGTAGCAAATAGGTAGGATAGTATTGATTCTCTGGTGGAATGAATCAATATTAATTAATTAATTATATTCTGGGTTGAATATGAGAATTAATTAATTGATAGGCCTTATTTTCTATTTGCATTTTGGTCCCTGGTCTGGCCCATGAAACTCAAGCCCAATAGGAGTTTAGAAATTTCCTATAAATAGGCCTCAGTTCCTCAGATCTCAACACACCACAAGATCATAAGTTGCACACAGCAAACCAGGTTTTGGGAGCTGTGGTGATCGAATAAGATCTGAGAACGAGGAGGAAATTCTGCTTCTCAACCGGGCAAGGGATCTGATAGAGAATCTTCACCAGATTTTCAGATCGAGTCAGGATACAGATCAGAAGATCAAATCAGGAGGATTTTTCTTCTTCTCTCTCTCCTTGTTTTTTTTTTCGAAAATAATTATTTTATTTTCATAGATATATTTCCTCAATCTGTTAGGAAATCAAATCTTTGTGCGTGGGAAAGATCAAAGGGCATCTCCGCGCACGCGTCCTTCAGAGTTCATCGATCCAGGTATTCCGCATAAACCTTCTTATGCATAATAATATAGGAGCATGCTAGGATTGTTCATAGGCATAGCAATTTATTTTTGATATTCCAATTAACGATCCTTGGCAAAAGGACTTCGTGATTCAGTTCACGAATCCCTTCAATTGGTATCAGAGCGAGGTTAATTAATTGGCTCTATCGGAAAAATAATATTGCCTATGATTATGCATGATTATTATTATTGATTGCATGCAATGGATGGTTTTTGGATTGATTGTATGTTTTTCGTCCTCGTGGTTCTCGGGTAAATCCGCCCTTTTATATGGATTCGTTTTTCACCCACGAGATAAATCCGTGGTTAGATTTAGATTTTTTAGATTGTAATTAGGATTATTCAATGTAATCTTTTATTTAAAAATTAAATCTGTAAAACGGAAAATGAAGAACGCGAAAAACACGAAGAACACGAAGAACGAAGGGCCACACGTTACGTGAGAACGCCGGCACGGCGGGAAGGGCCGTGCATGGCGGTCACGCACGGTGGGGCACGGCAGGCCGGCGCGCGGCAGGGCACGGCGGCGGCGCGGCCGTGCGAAAACCCTAGAGTCTCAGCGCGTGCGCACGCAGGCAGGGTGCCGCGAGCCACAGCCGGCAGGGCCGGGTGTGGCGGCCCCAGGCGCGGCCGGCCGGGACGGCGGCGCGAGGGCTAGGAGCGCTGGGGGCAAGTGCGACGTTGCAAGCCCTAGGGCTCGCGCGCGCGCGCAGGACCCGCGCGACCCTTCGCGCGCTTGCCGGGGGCGGGCGCGGGTCCTCCCTTGGTCGACGTCGGTGCGGGGCAAGGTGGTAGGCGATGGCTTGGGAGGCGGAGGCCGGCGATGGAGGATAGTGGTGGCGGCGCGGGCGCAACCAGCGCAAACCCTAGGGTTTGCGGGTGTGTGCCAGAGCGCTCGTCCCCTCCGCGCCTCGTGCGCGTTTTCCGGCGAGCCTACGTGAGCCAACGGTGGAGAAGAAGAGTCAACGGCGGTTCGGGTGACGGTCGGGGCAAGCCGGGGCGGCGGCATGCGAAACGGGCAACGACCGGAGGAGGCGGATCGCGGGCTACAACCATGCACGTACGTGCATGGCTGTTGCGTGACTCCGATAGCCGTCACGGCGGCGGCGATTCGCCGGCGGCGGTGGTTCGCCGGTGGTGGCTCGTCGGGCCAAGTTTTCGTGGACTATTGGGCTTGCAATGTGTGCCTACGTCAGCGATTTGGTTAACTGGCCCAGTTGTCCAATTTTCCGATAAATCAAATCTTGGAGGCCCAAATTCGGAAAATGAATTCAGATCTCAGTCCAAGTAGTGGGAGCCCAGTCGAAGATCTGTATTATTAATTCCAACTTGTAATAGTTAGAATTAATTTTTATTTCGTATCATGGGGCCACGAGGACATTTTTTTTATTTGCTTTATTATTTGTCTTCGCATGATATACATGTTTAATTTAATTGCGCAGCATACAAGCATGTTGTAGATAATAGGAGCACGTTTACTGCTTTTATTTACAGCTTTAAAGCATGCTATGTAATTTATTTTGTGTAATTAATTATAACTATAAATTCGGGGTTCATGCCATGCATGATAGAATTTTAGCAATGTTATAATTATGGCTACATAAAATAATTTGTGCAATTGAACCTTATGAACTAAAAATTACTAAGCTCATAATTTATTAAGACCTCCACAAAGCGATCCTTTATTGGAAGTGGATAATTTATTAGGTAAACGTCTACATGTGCAGCTTACTTAATTTATTATTCATAAGTTCTAATAGATAGGATTTCTTATAACAAACATTTATTTAATGTGAGAAGTGGGAGTTCATGCGTAAACGTCTACATGTGTAGCTTGCGTATTGAATTTTCATAAGTTCTCTAGGGATTGAATTAAATGAGACAACCTTATTATAGGGATCGGGTGTGTTCTAATAGATCCTTTTATGGGAGGGTTGGCTTTGGTGGTAAGCTAGCTTAGATGTTATCCAGAGTATAACTCATTTGTGATGTCCCTGCTCAGTAGGATAATATGGTCTTAAGTTAGTCTCCAATTATTAATTCCATTTATCTAAGGAACCCGGGCATGGATTGGAATTAAAGGACTGGAATTGAAAGATGCAGTCTGGTTAAGTGTTTTGTTGTAAACGTCCACATGTGTGGCTTGCAATAGTAATACTTAGGCAATTTGGAGGAAACATTAATATTGCTTTATCATAAGGTTTCAATATTTAATTGTTTCAATAGTTTGCGACTATGTTTTAATTTCTGTTTCTTAATTTATTGTTTTCAGACATGTCTTTACTGATTGTAAACCTCTTAGCACTAAACCCTTTAACCGGTCCCAATTTTCATGAATGGAAGTTTTGCTTCATGGATATACTCTGTACTGCAAAACATGCCTATGTACTTTACATGGACCCACTATCTCCTCAGTATTGGAACTGTACTGGTTATGAGCGAGTGTTCTATGACAGATGGGTAGCTTCTAATGAGTTTGCCCGCAGACTCATCATGAAGAGTCTGTCTAGAGAATTGAAGCTCAAGTACAAGAAGTACCGGACTGCTGTTGAGATATGGAGGGACCTTATGAAAGTATATGGGAAGGTGAGACGAACTATCAGTTATGATCTTGTGAAGGACATGGTTTGCAAGAAGATGACTGAGGGGAGTTCGTTAGTTCTGCACTTCATCAGTATGATGAGAATCATGAGAAAGTACAGAAAAGAGAGGTGGACAAATTAATAAGCGGGCAGAAATAAACATTGTCCTACACTCTCTATCTGATTCTTATGGTGATTTCATCAAATCTCTCGGTGCCAGGTGCGAGTTTCCTCATCATGAGTTACTCAGAGCCCTGTTGCGAGAGGAATCTGATATGATAGCATTTGAGTTTGCTCCAACTTTGTCAGCTTTTGACAAGGCAGTTGCTGAAGCAAAAGAAATGCTTAAGAAGTAGGATGAAATAGATGAGGCAGAAATTATCACCAGGCCATGCGAACGCAAGCGAAGTGAAGTAAATTGTCTAGTGCCTATCACGGGTAGACAACGTACGTCATGTGCACTTATAACGGAAACATGTTTAGCATCGGTTTCTACCCATTCTTGGGTAGTGGATACTGATAAGTTAGGATTTTCACCAACTTATCTTATGGTTCTTTGACTGATTGTGTAGTGTTTAGATCATTTTTGGTATCTTTTTCGTGCATGAATTGGATCTTGTACTCGTAATGTCGTGTTTGATGAATCATGCAGGTTTTTAGTCGAAAAACAGAGAAGAATTAGAATTCCAGTTTCAGCACCTCGTCGATCGACGAAGAGGCTTGTCGATCAACGAGGCAAAGAAGGCACAGCGCTCGACGAAGGAAAAAGGAAGATCGACGGAAGCAAAGGCAGCGTCGATCGCTGCCAATGCTCGTCAATCAACGAAGATGTTTCAGGAGCAGCGATCGACGCCAGACCGCCACGATCGACGCGCATGCGGGATTCCTAATCTGAATCTGATTTGGTGATAAAGGCATATCTAACCCTAGATATTGCTGGATACATCTTTCACCCCTATCAATATTCATGTAAATTCGTTTTTTAGAGAGAGGAGAATTAGAGCAATTACAAGATTTTAGTATTGAAGAATTTTTAGAGTTTTATGTTTGAAGACAAGTTCTTGTGGGAAGATTTCCGGATTCCAGTTTTTATGCAATTCAGGTTTTATTTTTCCATGATGAATATTACCGTGAATATGTGTAACTAAATCTTTCCTCAGATTCTAGGGTTTCGAATTATCAATGTATACATGTTTTGATTGATTGAATTATTTTCCCTTTCCCTTCGTAGTTTG
>JAPKLW010000584.1:182988-215737 GCA_026898455.1 Plectranthus barbatus | reverse complement strand
AGTTATTTTTGATAGTGGAGTTTCTATCATTGGTAATAACGGTGTTATCTGTCATGGCAAACTGATTGACTCTCTCTATATCATTGATTGTATGCATAAATCTTCTGTGAATGTTGCAAACTCATCTAATAATAATAATCATTTAAAGAGAAAGTTTTTCTTCCGATGAGGATCAAACATATCTTTGGCACTTGAGACGAGGTCACATCAATCTAAACAGGATTAAGAGATTAGCATGCGATGGGCTCTTGGATTCTTTCCAAGTGGTACCGCATCAAATCTGTGAGTCCTGTATAGAAGGAAAGATGACGACCAGGCCTTTTAAGGCAAGTCAGTCTCGAGCAGAGAATGTGTTGGAATTGATCCACTCTGACTTATGTGGACCAATGTCCACGCAAGCTCGTGGAGGTTATGAGTATTTTGCCACATTCATTGATGATTACTCAAGATTCGGATATGTCTATTTGCTTCGCCATAAGTCTGAATGCTTTGAGAAATTCAAAGAGTTTAGGACTGAGGTAGAAAAGAAGCTAGGTAAGAATATCAAGACACTACGATCAGATCGTGGTGGAGAATACCTCAGTAACGAGTTCTTGCAGTACTTGTCAGATAACGGGATTACATCCCAGTGGACTGCACGAGGAACCCCTCAACAAAATGGTGTAGCAGAAAGAAGAAATAGGACTCTCTTGGAAATGGTCAGGTCGATGATGAGTTATGCAAGCTTGCTGATTTCGTTTTGGGGATATGCCTTGGAGACAGCGGCCTATTTGCTTAACCTGGTACCTTCTAAATCAGTTCCTAAAACACCTCTGGAACTCTGGTATGGGCGAAAGCCATGTTTGAACAGAGTGAGGGTTTGGGGTTGTCCAGCATATGTGCTGACAAAGGAACCTGATAAGTTAGAAAGTAGGTGTAAGCTGATGCTGTTTGTAGGATATCCCAGGCAAACGAAAGGTGGTTACTTCTATTATCCTGAGAATCAGAAAGTCATTGTCAATACCAACGCGAGATTCTTAGAGGATGAATATGTAAGAAACCACAGATCCAAGAGTGAAATTGTCCTCCACGAGCTTGAGGACAAAGAAGCAATTCCATCAGGAAAGCCCAGTGTAATGGTAAATCCACATACAACAGGTGAGGCTATACCAACACTGCCACTAATGCAAGGTATGGGACCAACGCGTACTGTGCCAACTACTGACACGGTTCAGATGCCTCGTCACAGTGGGAGGGTTGTCCACCAACCCGAAAGGTACATGTTCGTGGGAGAGTCTTCTGACTTGATCCCGGAAAACGGACTGGATGATACCGATCCCTGGACATATGACGAGGCGGTATCTGATAAGGATGCAGACAAATGGCTGATCGCCATGGATTCTGAAATAGAATCCATTACGGCTATGGATGTATACCAGAAAACTGATTTGCCAGATGGCTGTCGAGCCATAGGGTGCAAATGGGTATACAAAAGAAAGAAAGGAGCGAATGGTGAAATTACAACTTTCAAAGCAAGGCTGGTGGTGAAGGGTTATAGTCAGAAAGAAGGTGTAGACTATGACGATACCTTTTCACCGGTAGCCATGCTTAAGTCCATTCATATACTCCTAGCCATAGCAGCACATAAGGACCTAGAAATCTGACAGATGGATGTCAAAACCGCGTTTCTAAACGGGTACCTTGAAGAAGGTAGGGACATCTATATGCAACAGCCAGAAGGTTATGTGCAGAAGGGCAAAGAACATTTGGTCTGGAAGCTAAGGAAGTCGCTGTATGGACTTAAACAAGCTTCACGGTCATGGAATCTGCATTTTGATGAAGTGATTAAATCCTATGGATTTTCACAATGCTAAAACGAGAGTTGCGTGTACCGTTTATGTGTCACCG
Source organism: Plectranthus barbatus (assembly GCA_026898455.1). Classification (NCBI taxonomy): domain Eukaryota; kingdom Viridiplantae; phylum Streptophyta; class Magnoliopsida; order Lamiales; family Lamiaceae; genus Plectranthus; species Plectranthus barbatus. The sequence goes on along the minus strand of JAPKLW010000584.1, from coordinate 213,850 downwards.
GAAGTGTGGTGTTCCTTGCACTTTATGTAGATATATTCTCTTATTTGGCAAAAATGTGGAAGTATTGTCGGGCATAAAGGGGTGGTTATCCGAGCAGTTTCATATGAAGGACCTTGGGGAGGCAGGATACATCCTAGGGGTAAAAGTATTGCGGGAGCGCAATAAGAGGATGCTGACCTTGTCTCATGGATCATATGTGGATACTGTGATTGCCCGTTTCAGCATGCAAACTGCCAAGAAAGTTCTGTTACCCTTCAGACATGGCATATATCTTTCCAAGGAACAGTGTTCGGTGACACAAAGGGAGAAAGATGAAATGAGGAACGTGCCGTATGCATCGGCCGTGGGGAGCCTAATGTATGCAATGCTATGTACGAGGCCAGATATCTGCTTTGCTGTAGGCATGGTAGCGAGATACCAGTCTAACCCTAGACAGGCGCATTGGACCGCGGTAAAGCACATACTCAAATACCTGAAAAGGACTAGAGACTATTGCATCATCTATCAGTGTGAGGAGTTGTGCCCTGTGGGTTATACTGATTCGGATTTCCAGGCAGACCGAGATGAAAAGAAGTCCACCTCTGGCTATGTGTTTAAGTTGGAGATTGATGGATTTATATACTGAAAGCATTATGATTGGTATATTATGTACAAGGTCGATTGGTTAATATACTGGGAATCATAAATGTTGTATGTTCATCTCCTATCTGAATTAACAAACGTGTGTCGCAAACGCAATTATCCTCTTATCTCGTCGATAGGGAGATCATACGGTGTGTAGAAGATCACGGAAGATCGTATGGATCGTTTGACCTAGCGAGATATAAATAGTTATCACAGCTGAGACAGTTCCAGGATAAACTGTCGGTGTAGGCTACAACATACGCAGTAATAAGCATCTTATCTTGGATGGCTTGGTATGCTGTTGTGGGCACACATTGATAAGGACCTAAGTCTAGATCGATTCTTTTATCTGACATTAAAAGAATCTAGATCTCTATGGCTTGACGAGATCCTAAGCCTAAATGAAGGTACAAAAGTATATGCAGATTGTGTATTACTTTGAGTTGCAGTGAAAGGCTCTAGTTGAGCTTGTATATCTGTATCTTGGGAAATAGCAGTTTATATATGACTGTCTGGTACTGGAACTAGGTAACAACATCCAGTATAGGATAGTGACATTCCCTGAACAACTCAAAAGGTTCGTTATGCTAAGTCCTGCAGGCTGATTAAGTTCAAGCATAAGTGAAAAGGTTTGAGTGGATTGATTCAGGAATATAAGATGTTAATTACTTAAATAGCTTGTCAGAGCTTAAATTAATTAACGAATGTCTGTAACCTTAAATGTGGGGATATACCGAGCCCATGCAACCCGTACCTCAAAACGTGGTAGCAAATAGGTAGGACATTATTGATTCTCTGGTGGAATGAATCAATATTAATTAATTAATTATATTCTGGGTTGAATATGGGAATTAATTAATTGATAGGCCTTATTTGCTATTTGCATTTTGGTCCCTGGTCTGGCCCATGAAACTCAAGCCCAATAGGAGTCCAGTAATTTCCTATAAATAGGCCTCAGTTCCTCAGATCTCAACACACCACAAGATCATAAGTTGCACACAGCAAACCAGGTTTTGGGAGCTATGGTGATCGACTAAGATCTGAGAACGAGGAGGAAATTCTGCTTCTCAACTGGGCAAGTGATCTGATAGAGAATCTTCACCAGATTTTCAGATCGAGTCGGGATACAGATCAGAAGATCAAATCAGGAAGATTTTTCTTCTTCTCTCTCTCCTTGTTTTTTTTCGAAAATAATTATTTTATTTTCATAGATTTATTTCCTCAATCTGTTAGGAAATCAAATCTTTGTGCATGGGAAAGATCAAAGGGCATCTCCGCGCACGCATTCTTCAGAGTTCATCTATCCAGGTATTCCGCATAAACCTTATGCATAATAATATAGGAGCATGCTAGGATTGTTCACAGGCATAGCAATTTATTTTTATATTCCAATTAACGATCCTTGGCAAACGGACTTCGTGATTCAGTTCACGAATCCCTTCAAAATCATCCTGCTTTCTCCTGGTCTAATCAAGGGTATTCATCAGGACCTCCACCACAAGTGCAGCAGCAACATGTGCCACAGCAACCGATGCAGCAACAAGGCCAGCAACCACAAATGCAGCAACATCAAAATAAGCAGAATGCTATGGGCGGTTATCAGCAACAGCAACACATGAAGCAGTCACAAATGCAGGACGCAGGTCAAACCTCTATGTCTTTGGAGAATCTAATGAAGGACTTCATGATTAAATCAGAGGCAAGAAGTCAAAGGCAAGAAGCAACTGTCAGAAACCTGGAAGTTCAAATTGGTCAACTGGCCACTGAAATGAAGAATAGGCCACAGGGTACTTTACCTGGAGACACTATTAATCCCAGGCCTTGAAAAGAGCAGTTGAAAGCAGTTACTCTGAGGAGTGGCACAAAACTAGCTGAGGTTGAACCCAAATCACAGGAAGTTGAAGATGTATCTGGACCTCAAGAGGAGGACAAACAGGATGACAAAAGGGAGGAACAACAGTTAAGGAGAATGTTGAAACTCATGCTGCAGCAAGTAAGCAACCTGTTCTGCCTGAACCAAAAATAAAGGAGAAGGAGCCGAGGCAGTATACTCCTCCACCACCACCATATCCACAAAGACTTAAGAAGAAGAAGGAGGATGCACAGTTTAGTAAATTCTTTGAAATGCCGAAACAGCTGCACATTAATATACCTTTTGTGGAGGCATTGGAGCAAATGCCAAGCTATGCAAAGTTTTTGAAGGATGTGCTGACTAAGAAGAGAACCTTGAGTGAATTTGCAATTGTAGCCATGACTAAAGAAACAAGTGCTCTGTTCAATCAGAAACTACCTGTTAAGTTCAAGGACCCAGGGAGCTTTACAATACCTTGCTCTATTGGAGGCCAAGATGTGGGGAGAACATTGTGTGATCTTGGTGCTAGCATAAACTTGATGCCCCTATCTATTTTCAAAAGCTGAGGATATGAGGAGCAAGGCTCACCACTGTAACTCTGCAGCTTGCTGATAGATCAACAGTGTATCCTGAAGGCAAAATTGAAGATGTCTTAGTCAAGGTGGAGAAGCTCATATTTCCTGCTGATTTTATTATCTTGGACTTCGAAGCAGATGAGGAAATTCCCATCATTTTGGGGAGGCCATTCCTAAAAACTGGGGGTGCCTTAATTGACATGAAGAATGATGAGATTACCATGCAGGTGCATGATCAACAGCTCACATTCAACATGTCTAAGTCCATGAAAAATAAGAGGGATGACTTGGAGGAATGCTCAATGCTGGACTTGGTAGACACTTTGGTTTATGAGAAAATGGATGAATTGTATGAGGAAGACTCAGAGATCTTGGGTGAGCTCGAAGTACTTAAGGAGATCAATGAAGGGAAGCCAAGAATGTTCAGAGAAAAGTTTGAAGTGCTAGAAATGCCAGCAGCAGGGAAACAAACTCAGAGGCCTTCTGTTGAAGATCCACCGCAGCTTACTCTGAAGCCACTTCCAGGTCATCTAAAGTATGCTTACCTGGGAGAAGAGGAAACACTACCAGTGATCATAGAAGCAGAAAGGAGCTTGCAGTAGATGCACCTAGGCAATTGGGGGAAACAATTGTATTGAGTTATCAAAAGGTTACAATGCATATTTGTTTCAATGTTCTGCATGTATGTTCTTACTTTAATAAATTATTGTTTTCAGATATGTCTATGAATAATGTCATAAATATCTTGGCACAAAATCAATTAACTGGTCCGAATTTCCTGGAATGGAAGCGCAACTTGGATTATATCCTAGTTGCAGAGGAACATCAATATGTTCTTAACACTCCGTGTCCAGCTATCCCCACTGCTGAGTCAACTGAGTTGGAGCGGAACCTCTATGACAAGTGGGTCAAGTCTAATAATGTAGTCAAGTGCCACATAATGACCACTATGTCTAAGGTGCTCCAGCAACAACATCAACACTATGACAAAGCAGCTGAGATTATGGATAGTCTCACAATTACTTATGGGGAATCGGATAGAGCTGTCAGATTTAAGCTCATGAGAGAGATCGTGAGTTGTAAAATGATTGATGGTAGCTCAGTAAGGGAGCACGTTGTTTCCATGACTTACCTCATGGATGAAATGACGTTGCATAGAGGAGGTATTGACGGGGAAGCCCAGGTCGATATCATACTCAACTCACTCCCGAAGTCTTTTGAGGACTTTAGGATGAATGTTGTCATGAGTAAAAAGGAGTACACTCTCAATGAGTTACTTAGTGACCTCATGGCGGCTGAATCAGTCATGCAACCTGAAAAGGCAATCTTGATTTCTTCCGGTAGTCGCCCTGCTTCATCGAAAGGTGCTAAAGGGGTGATTGGAAAGAAATTCGAGAAGATAACCTTTGGAAGCAAAAGTTTTGGGAAAAAGAAGACTATGACACCGGGGAAGAAGGGCAACTGTTTCCGTTGTGGCAAAAATTGGTCACTGGAAGATGGATTGTCTGACCAAGCGGGTTGGACAAGGTACGTCATTAGCATTTGTAACAGAAACATGTTTAGCGTCTGTTTCTTCCCATTCGTGGGTAGTGGATACTGGAGCTACTGATCATGTTTGTTACACTTTGCAGGGATTCAGGCCGACAAGGCAGCTGAATGATGATGCGGTGACGATCTCCATGGGTAATGCTGCTCGTGTGTCTGTAGTAGCAGTTGGAGATGTAACATTATGATTTCAAGACAATGTTCTAATTTTAAGAGACGTTTTATATGTGCCGAATTTCCGGTGGAACCTTATTTCTATTTCCTGTTTAATAAATGATGGATTTTCAGTTATTTTTGATAGTCATGTTACTATCAGTGACAATAACGGTGTTATCTGTCGTGGGATACAAAAAGACTCTCTTTATATCATAACTTGTTTGCATAAATCTTCCGTGAATGCTGCATATAACTCATTTAATCATAAGAAGAGAAAATTTTCATCTTCTAATGAGGATTTAACATATCTATGGCATCTGAGACTAGGTCACATAAATCTAAAGAGGATCAAGAGACTCGTGAATGATGGAACGTTGGATTCAATCCAAGTAGTTCCACATCGAGTTTGTGAATCCTGTATAGAGGGAAAGATGACGACCAGGCCATTCAAGGCAAGTTAGTCTCGAGCAAGTGATGTGTTGGAACTGATCCACTCTGATTTATGTGGACCGATGTCTACGCAAGCTCATGGAGGATTTAAGTATTTCGTCACTTTTATTGACGATTACTCGAGATACGGGCATGTTTACCTACTTCACTATAAGTCTGAATGCTTTGATAAATTCAAGGAATTCAAGGCGGAAGTAGAGAAGAAGTTAAACAAGACCATTAAGTCATTACGATCTGATCGTGGTGGTGAGTATCTCAGTGACGAGTTCTTGCAGCTTTTATCAGAGCATGAGATTACATCCCAATGAACCACACCGGGCACTCCTCAGCAGAATGGTGTGGCAGAATGAAGAAATAGGACTCTTCTTGAAATGGTTAGATCTATGATGAGTTATGCGAACTTGCCTGTTTCGTTTTGGGGCCACGCGTTACTAACAACGGCGTACCTGCTGAACCTGGTACCTTCTAAGTCAGTTCCTAAAATACCCTCGGAACTCTGGCATGGGCGAAAGCCCAGTGTGTCAAAGATAAGAGTGTGGGCTTGTCCGGCATATGTTTTGTCGAAGGAACCTGATAAGTTAGAAGGTAGGTCCAAGCTAATGCTGTTTGTGGGATACCCCAGACAAACAAAAGGTGGTTATTTCTACTGTCCTGAGGATCAGAAGATCGTTGTTAGCACCAACGCAAGATTCTTGGAGGACGAGTTTGTGAAAAAACACAAATCCAAAAGTGATATCATTTTCCAAGAAATTGGAGACGATGATGCGCTTCCATTGGGAAAACCCCATGGCAGATTGAGTGTACCTCTCGATGGTATGGAACCAATTCTGCGGTCGCCAGTGCAAGGATTCGATCCACAAGTAACTGCACCAACTGCTGATGCAGTACCAGTGCTCCGTCATAGTGGGAGGGTACCTCACCAACCCGAGCGGTATATGTTCGTAGGAGAGTCTTCGGATTTGATCCTGGAAGACGGACTAGATGATACCGACCCATGGGCATACGATGAAGCAGTAAATGACAAGGATGCGGAAAAATGGCATAAAGCCATGGATTCAGAAATTGAATCAATTACCTCTATGGATGTATACCAGAAGTCTGCGCTACCAGATGGCTTTCGGGCCATCGGTTGCCAATAGGTATACAAACGGAAGAAAGGTTCGAAAGGAGAAATAACGGCTTTTAAAGCCAGGTTGGTGGCAAAGGGTTATAGTCAAAAGGAAGGCATTGACTATGACGAGACCTTCTCGCCGGTAGCCATGCTCAAATCCATTCGAATTCTTCTATCCATAGCAGCACATATGGACCTAGAGATCTGGCAGATAGATGTCAAAATTGAATTTTTAAACGAGTACCTTGAGGAAGGTCGTGACATCTACATGCAGCGGCCAGAGGGTCATGTGAAGAGCATCTTGTCTGGAAGGTAAGGAAGTCCTAGTATGGACCTAAACAAGCTTCACAGTCATGGAACAAACGTTTCGATGATGTGATTAAATCCTATGGATTTTCACAGTGCGAAACTGAAAGTTATGTGCACCGATTGTGCGTCAGCGGAAGCGTGGTATTCCTTGCACTTTATGCAGATGACATTCTTCTATTTGGCAATGATGTGAAGGTGTTGTTAGACATAAAGAGATGGTTATCTGAACAGTTTCAAATGAAGGACCTAGGAGACGCTGGATACATCCTTGGGATTAAAGTCTTGTGTGATCGCAAGAAGAGGATGTTAAGCTTGTCTCAGGCCGCTTATATTGATACTGTGATTGCCCATTTTAGCATGAAAAATGCTAAGAAAGGATTCGGATTTCTAGGTGGATCAGGATGAAAAGAGATCGACCTCGGGCTATGTGTTCACCATGGGAGGTGGAGCTGTATCATGGAGGAGTGCGAAACAGAAATGTATCATGGACTCCACCATGGAATCTGAGTATGTGGCAGCATCCAAGGTTTCTATAGAAGCAATATGGCTCCGGAAATACCTCCAAGAGTTAGATATTGTTCTGAGTTTGCCCAAGACTATCACGGTATATTGTGATAATGCTGGTGCAGTAGCAAACTCTAAGGAACCAAGAACTCACAAGGCGTCTAAACACATAGAGAAAAAGTAGCACATCATACGAGAAATCGTAGCGAGGGGCGATGTGCTAATAGATAAGATAAACATTAAGGATAATCTAGCAAATCCATTTACAAAGGGCTTACCTCAGAAGGCATACGAGGGTCATGTTCGTAGACTAGGACTGAGGTAGATGCTGGCCACCTGGTGACCAAATGTAATAGCTAGATTAGAATAGACACATGTTATACTCTGGAGAGTAATGGTATAATGCTTTGAGTATAAGTGGGAGATTGTTGGAATTGTATACATAAAAGCATTATGATTGGTATATTGGGAAACATCATGTTTGATATACTGGTAATCATTAATGACTTACAATAAACAACTCCTGTCTGAATTAACAATCATACGATGCGAACAAACACATCCAGTTATCTCGTCGATAGGGAGATCATACGGTGTGTAAGAGATCACAGAAGATCGTATAGATCGTTCGACCTAGTGAGATATAAACAGTTATCACAACTAAGACAGTTTTTGGTTTGGCTGTCGGTGTAGACTGCGGCACACAAGTCCATAAGTGGTTTATCTTGACTGCTTTATGTGATCGGTACATCTCAATGTATTGATAGGATCAACAGTGAGATGAACCATTCTACTTGACATATGAATGAGTAAAGATCTCGGTAATTTGGTCGGATCTAAAGTCTATTGAAAGCTGAGGGGCACACATGAGTTGACTGTCACTTTGAATTGCTATGGTGGAGAGTCTTACATGTACTCGTATATCTGCATCTTGGGTGATGGCAGTTTGTGTGGGGTTTCCTCAGGCTGGATTTAGATAACCATATCCATTTCAGGATGGTGACATTCCCTGGGAAGCTCACGAGGTTCGTTATGCTAAGTCCTGCAGGCTGAATCATTGATTCAAGCATAAGCGATAAGGGTTGAGTGGTACTACTCAGGAATAATAAGAGATTAATTAATTACAGCTAATTGTCATACGCTGAATTAATTACTGAATGTCTGAAACCTTAAATATGGGGATTAACCAAGTCAATGCAACTCGTTCCTAATAACGTGGTAATAAAGGGGTAGGTCAGCGTTAATTCTCTGGTGGCATGAATTAATGTTTATTAATTAATTATGTTCTGGGTTGAACATGGAATTAATTAATAGGAGGCCCACTTTATTATTTGCATTTGATCCCTGGTCTGGCCCAACATTGCTCAGAGCCCATTAGGGTTTATTAAACCCTAATAGCCCATTTTCAAAATCTATATAAATAGATAAATCTCTCATTTTCCTACATAAGTTTGAAGTTTCAAAATCAGAAACCCTAGAGAGATTGAGAGAGAGTGGGCGGCTGTAGATCCAGTAGCGTATCCTCACCAGATTTCCGGATCGAGCAAGGGAACAAATCAGAAGATCAGATCTGTTGGAACAAGTCTCCGTCATTAGATCTGTAGATCAGTCGCTGGAGTTAAGGTATTCCGTAGATCCATCCCTTTGCAATTAATTTTGTAGGAGCATGCTTAGGTTTTCCTGATTTATTTAATTTATATTTATTTTCGATATCCTAAGAACGATCCTTGGCAAATTAAAGTAGCAATTTGTGTTGTCTATTGTAGACTCGAATCCTACAGGTAACACTGGTTTCACTCTTGCTTGTGTTTGCAACTGTTGAGCGAAATCAGTTCTGTTTGTACATATGTTCTTTTATCTTTTGTTTTAGTTACTGTTATGTTGTTTTACTTGTTCATAGTTGCTAGTTTCAGAGAGGAAGAGTGCTGCTGAATATGAGTTTGGGGGTGTTCAGAGGATGCTAGCCACGTGCTGACAACATGCTACAGCATGGTACCTGTGCAATAAAAGCATTATTTTGGCCGAAAGACTTTTACTTACGCACGCATGAGGTAATTTTTTATTGTTTTTATGGATAAAAATTCAAATCTTTTTAAGAGATTTCCTCCTGCTCTGAAATAATTTCTTTAAAAGGTAACCTCTTCAATTTTTCTTTCTCTCACCTGTTCAACTCGCATTTTCTCTCTCCACCCTTTACATTTCACTGTGCAAAACCCTGGGCAGCTAATTTTCAAGTCGAACTTAACTTCTGAAGGTATGTTTTGCTTGCTCTTTCCGATCGCCATGCATTGAGGTATTTTTGGCTGACTGATATCAAGAGCATGTGATTTTGAAGTTGATTATCTTGGTGTTTATTCATGTGTAAACCGGGTTTGTTTTATACATGCGCTCAACTTGAATCTTTCGGGGATTATGGCTGTTCTTGGGACAATACTATAGTTTCTTGTGTAGAACATTACATGGGCAAGTGGAAATTTATGTGGATTGCGCCTTAGGGTTTGAATCAGTTTGCAATATTGATTTTGCACAACCTGTGTGCTTGCCTACTGCTGAAATTTCTTGGGTAACTTGTAATCTTGGTTTTCTTTGGTGCTGATTAATGTAAGGCTACGAGATGCTCTGTTTCATTTTCGGGCTAGTGTCGTTGAGTTTGCAAAATATGGGGAGTTTTAGCATGACTTCTGGTTTTTGTAATGGGGAGATAAATAAGTGTTTCCACATTAGTGTCACCCTCGCACAAATAATGTGTCTGATTTCAAGTTGAAACGCACAATGAGGACTAAGCAGGTGCCCCGCAAAACCAAGAAGGTGTCCTCTCCGGATGAGGACAATGCTACCTACTCCACCACTCCGATGCCTACTGATTCCGTGCCCCAATCCCCAGTTGCTTCCCCTCCAGCAGGTGCGCGCTCAGCTGGCATACCACGCCGCGTGCCTAGGACCCGTGCTGCCACCAAGCAGGCTAAAGGGAAGGCTCCTGCTACTTCCAGTTCTTCTCTGGTGAATCTATCCGAGTCCGACAGCCCTCCTGCAAAGAAAGCTAAAACGAAACCTCACCGTGCCTTGTGCAAATTCCCGAAGAATTTGAAGCCGACATCCACCACAGAACCGCAGGAAGCTGCAGGCACATCCCAACCTAAAAAGAAGCGGGTCAAGAAGGCCTGCAAGAAAAATCCTACTCCTCGACAGATTTTGCGAAAGCAAGCTGCAAGGCAAGAATCTCCACCTCCGTGCACGTCGCCGGTTAAAACTCAAAAGTGAGGCCCTCCTCCCATGCTTATTGAGAGGGGATTCCCTACTGATCTGACCAACCTTCTTGAGGACCTCCAAGATTCCATTGTTAAGTTGGAATGGGCTCCATTTGTTGTTTTGCCTGAGGCGCCCGTTGTTCCCATTGTCCGTGAGTTTTACACCAATCTGAAGAAAGTTGGGGATTGGGAGTTCACTTCTGAAGTCCGTGGGGTGAAAGTGGACCTTAACCCTCGCCTTGTACACCGAGTTTATGGCACAACACCACCTCAGCCAGACCCTTTCTGGGACAGGTATGATAAGCCTACTAAGAAGGATCGCAAATGGGCGTTGGAGATCCTTTCCCCTGAAGACTCTGATGTGCAATGGATTCCACAAGATGGTGGAGCACCTTTGGTGGTTACCAACCAGTTTAAACCTGCTGCTCGACTTTGGTTCCATTTCATTCGGAGCAGAATCTTCCCGACCACCCATGAGAATTGAGTGAATGACCGGTGCGCCATGATCTGTGCTGCTATTGTTTCAGGTACCCCTTTTGATTATACGCCCATGCTTCTTGCTTCCTTGTAATATCGTTCTACCAAAATTGTAGGACCTCTGTACTTTTCATCCATGATCACCGCTTTGTGCGAGAGGAAGGGTGTGCCGATTGCGGATACTGATGAGCGCGATTGGAGTAGTGGTTTGATCGATGCTCACCAGATGCTGCGGAGTTTCAAGCGGACACAGGGTGCTGAAACTGAGCAGCCAGCCCATGCTGCAGCTTCTACTCAGCATGCTGCTTCTTCTTCTGATCCCAACCAGCCTACCAATGAAGACTTGATGATCCGGCTGGAGTTGGTGCAAGAGGGCATTGCTATTTTCCGCAGGACTGCTTCTGAGGTGTTCAAGGATGTCCAAGCTTTAAAGCGCACAGTTACCCGACACCAGCGGTTCCATGCAGAAAGGATGACCCGTCTATGCAACTACATGGTAGAGCGAGATGCAGTGCTCCAGAGGTACTGCGAGCGTTTGCCTGACTTCCCTCCGCTCCTGCGTACATCTTGGGATGCCGATGCTGATCCAGAAGACTGATGTCCAACTGGTTACTTTGAAACTCATAACTCTCTATTTTTTCTCGAACATGTTTTTCATTCCTGCTGAACAAATTTTACTTTTATGTACTGTGTGTGTCACTTTGGTTATTTTGCGTCTTTTGCTATGGTCGTTGAATATGTTTTTTTAATGCAATATTGTTGGTCGTGTCTTGTATATATGTTGTGTCTCGCTGAGAATGACTCGTGTTGTCGTGCATTACTCTTGATCGATGATGAGAATGTCCCTTGTAACTATTAGCTTGTGGCCATACTCATTCGCAACACGACACTAATCTCAACATTCATTTTAAATGTTTTAGCTCGAATTCTTTCCAAATAGCTCATCTGACTTTCATGCTAGAGCTTGTGTTTAGCATGCATAAAATAAAAAATTAAAAATCATGTTTTGTTGACCAAGTTCATCGAGTTGATCATTCTTTTTCTTTGCTTTGCTGAGGATTGAGAGAACTTACCTCCTTTGTGAATTTTTGTTTGCCTTGAGGCGAAATTTAGTGTTCTAATTCTGATTGGATATGACGAAGTCCATGTTTCTTGTTCTTAGCCTCGGTCCTATGCGACCGCACTTATATTTAATTATCCCTAGTTCCTATTTTGTGCCTTTTGCCGTGTCTTTATTCTTTTTCCTTCTCAATGCTTAACCTTTTTACCGTTCTATTCTATTTTATGCTTGCACCCTCTTGAGCATTCTTAGGTTTTTCTTTGAACATTGGGGACAATGTTCCATTCTAAGTTTGGGGGTGTGTGAGGGTGCCGTGCTATATTATCAAAGAAATGAAATGAAAAAAAAAGTGAAAAAAAGGAGAAGTGCTTGCTGAATAAACGTTACTTCATGTAGTTAGCATGAGTTCAGAAATCATAGTTGTTTTTATTTAAAAAAAATAAGTGGGAAAGAAGCAAGAGGTTTGCTAGGGATAATGGGGAATTGCTTCGGGTGTTGAATAAGGAAAACTTTTGAATGCTCAAATATTTAGTCACTTGATCCAAATGTTACCCAACCTTAACCCCAGCCTAACATTACAAGCCGAGAAGCCCTTCCGATCCTTTGGTTTTAGAGCACAATTAGTGGAGAGGTTTGCATATAATTCATTATGGAGAAAAGAAAAGTGAGTTCAATGAGCATGATGGCTTATGCATTGAAAGGTATGTGAAACTTGTATAGCTTGAGTCCTTCTTACTTTTGAAATAAGCTAGCATGGAAATGAAAATAAATGAGTCGGAGGAATGTTCTTGCTAAACAATTTTGAATTATAAAGAGATGAAATGTTGTGAAGCTTATAGTATATAACTATAGCTAAATCTTCCGTTTTGATGAGAGCAACAATGAGTTGTACCGAGCATTGAGTTATTCTTTAGCTATGTTTTGTCGTGTTTGTGTGATTTTGTTTACTCGAGGACGAGTAAAGGTTCAAGTTTGGGGGTGTGATAACTCTCTCATGAGAGTTATATTTATGCCTTTAAATTAATAAATTTGAGTCCCTTGAGTCTTGTTTGACTCTAATTTATGTTTAAATAAGAATGTGTATGTATAGTTAGTGTCAAGTGAGTCATTGTTGCAAATTAATCCCATTTGGTTTATTTTTAGTAAGAAAAGTGCAGGAAATTACGAAAGTAAAAAATCTAAGGGAAACGTGCATGTTGAGCAAGATGCTAAGGCGTGCTGTAGCATGTTGGGTGTTCCAGAGAGAGAAAAATGGGGAGAGAGAAAATCCTGAATTGGACCATCTGCTGAATGCTGACAAGGACGGGACAATGCTTGGCTGAGCTGGAAAATGGAAGCACCTGGATTTGTTGCCACTTGGACAGGGAGAATTAAGGCATCACAACATTAATTGTGGAAACCTAGAAAGATATTCTTCTAGAACTTTGGAGCCATATATAAAAGGGGAAAATCAGCTCATTTATGGGTGTGCGTGATTTCAGAGAGAAATATTCTAGCCTTGGAGAGGAAGAAAGATCAGGCACCAGAGAGTGGAGCTAGAGAGTGGCCGAAGGAGGAATCCTGAGGACACCATTGTGGGATTGAAGGAATTCATCCCCAGCTATCTCTGTTTACAGTTTTAAATCTTTCCTATGTTTAGTTTTGAAGATATTTCAGTTATGTTTCATTTAGTTTTAGCCAAGAGCTAAACAATTTAGACTTGGGTTGTTGATCTCTAGTTGGTTTGATGTTATGTTTTGGAATCCTTGCTAATCTATTAAATCTGGGTGTTTATCATTCTTATCTTACTTTGTTTAGCCAACTTAGCTAAGATATATTTCTTTTCATGTTTGGAAATGCATGTTTCGGAGAGAGCCCTGATTTGAGCTAAGTCTAGCCATTGGAAAATGTGTGGATTTAGTGTGCTTAATGAATCTGCCTTACTTTGAGCTGGATATTGTTTGATATAGCATAGGAATATGTGGATTGGATATTATCTCAAGCAGTCTTTATAGTTTCAAAGAACTGTATAGTATTTCAGAGATTCAGCACTGGAACATATGCTAGGATCCATGTTATAGCATCTCTCAAGCAAGTGGAGTCAGCAAACTGAGTTGCCTGTTATAACTGAACTTTGAATTTGTCCTGTTCATTGTGTGGTTCTAAAATCATTACTGTCTTCTTTATGTTAAATTACTTATTCTGCATTAGGAATAGATTAAAACACAAATTGATTAAACCCTGCTGTATGTTGATGTGTGCACGATTCTTCACATGAGGCATTCCTCGAGGGATCGACTCTAGATACTCCTAGATATTACTTGACAGTGTATGCTTGCACTTTGTTGCATACGTTTTGCATCGTATCAATACCAGAGAATGTACTCGAAGCAAAATCTCCATTCAGGAAAGTTTGGGCCAGTTAATGGGTTGAGTTATAGAAGATTGATTAGGTGGGATATAGATATGTCTGAAAACAAAAAATTAAAGCAGAAATCAAAACGTAATCGCACAATATTGAAACAAATAAATATTGCAACCTAATAATAAATCAATATTATTATTTCGTCGAACAGCCCAAGTAATTTTAATGCAAGCCACACATGTTGATGTTTAAAACAAAACACTTTACCAGACTGCACCTTTCAATTCCCGTCCTGTAATTCCAATCCATGTCAGTCTCCTTAGAAAAATGGAATTAATATTTTGAGACTAACCAAGACCATATTATCCTACTCAGCAGGGACATCACAAATGAGTCATACTTCTAAGTTAATATACCACAAAACCAACCTTCCCGTATAAAAATGATTTGTTTTACACACCAGGTCTATAACGCATGATATTTTATATTAAGGTTATCTTATTTAATTCAATCCTATAGAACTTGTGAAAGATCAAATACGCAATCTACACATGTAGACGTTTACGCATCAGCTCCCACTTCTCACAAGAAATAAATGTTTGTTTTTAGAAGTCTAATCTATTAGAATTTATGAATAATAAAATAAGAAAACTACGCACGTAGACGTTTACTTATTAGATTAAGAGATCATTTTGTGGAGGTCTTTTATAATTAAACTTCATACTTATTTTGTTCATAAGATTCAATTGCGCAAATATTATTTCATGTTGATATAAATTTTGATATTGTTAAAATTCTATCATAACGTGAATGAACACCGAATTTATAGCCATAATTTAACTTCATGAAATAAATCATATAAGCATGATTCAAACGCAGTAAATAATAATAAAAAATTACCTTTGTATTATCTACAACATGCTTAGATGCTGCGCAATTAATAAAACTCATATATCATGCAAGAATAGATAATAAAACTAATAAAACTTGTCCTCACGGCTCCATCATACAAAACACAGATTAAATCCTTTCCATTATAGTTTAGATTTAATTTACAGATCATCGATTGGGCTCCCACTACTTGGACTGAGATCTGATTTATTTTCTGAAAATTGGGCATCCAAGATTTTATCGTTCAGAAAAATGGATAACCTGTCTCGTGTACACACTACAAACCTAAAGCATGTGTGCACACAGCCCGATGACACACCACAGGTTGGCCACTGCCAGCCGGCTACTTGCCGCCTCAAAGAGACCGCCGGAAATGCGGAATAGGTGCACAAAACTTCTTTTGCTTGTAGCCCACAATCTAGCCACCTCTGCTATCACCCGTCCATGCTCCTGCTGTCCTCGGCCATCCCGGTGTCTCCTTGCCCTCCATAGTCACCTGCAGCTCACGAGAGGAGAGGAATAACAATGCAATAGCATGGTGGTTGTGAACAGCGCATGCATGCAAACCCTAGGGTTTGCCTGCACGCGTGACTGCTTTGCTATCGTCCTCTGGCCGCCCCTGAAGCCCTCGTCTCCATCCCAAGCTGCCATCTCCATGATTTCCATTGTTTGTAGAAGGGATGAGAGCCGCCAAAATTGCGTAGGTGTGTGGGGGAGGCTGCGCGCACAGTCCCTACATTGCTTGACCACCGGTCTCCAAGTGCAGCTCGTCTCTTGCATCTCCATGCAGTCGACTGTCCCTACCGGGTGCCACCATGGCCGTACCGAGGAGCACAGCTGCATGCGGTGAACCCTAGGGTTCCGCCACTGTGCACCACCGCCGTTGGCTGCCTTGACCATAGCTGTCTATTGTGCCTTGTTAGATTTGTCGCGCCACCACATCCCGACATCTGGTTATGGGTGGTTTTGCAGATCCTTAGTGTTTAGTTGCATGCCGCTATAGTGGTGCTGCCCTGTGCCTCCTTTTGCTACTGCGCATCCAGTTATCTTTGTCCTTTGTGTTCTTCGCATTCTTCATCTTATATATTTTTACAGTTATCTTTTACAATTGATTACAAGGAAAAACATGCTAAGATAATTTCAAAAATAAATCTAACCACAGATTTATCTCGTAGTTTAAAAAAAATGAATCCTTATAAATGGGCGGATTAACCCGAGAACCACAAAAAACAAAAATGATACAATCCATACAACCTTTCATGGTAATTCAATGATAATAATCATGCACAATCATAGGCAATATTATTTTACTGAAAGAGCCATTTAATTCAACCTGACTTTTATACCATTTGAAAGGATTGTTGCAAACTAAATTGCTAATCCATAACCTAGGTAGAACATTAGATATCTAAAATAAAATGCCATACCTATAATAAATCCAAGCATGCTCTTATTGAAATGCATATATTGGTTTCTGCAGAAGACCTAGATCGTATTAACTCTTGAACTGGTTGCGTAGGGATTTGTTCTTCAATCCTCTTTCTAGCACAACAAGATTTAATCCTACAATATGAACGAACTAAATCTCTTAAATAAAATAGATTAATTTCATAAATAAGAGAAGATAAAGAAGAAATAGATTCTCCAGATCTAATCTTCTAATCTGTATCCCTTGCCCTGATCCAAAAATCTGGTGATGATTCCCTCGATATTGTGTGCCTATCGAGAAGTAGAATTTCCTCCCTCTTTCAGATGATCTAGTCGCCTACTCTAGCTCCAAAACTCTGGCTTGCTGTTTTGCAACTTATTATCTTGTGGTGTGTTGTGATCTGAGAAATTAGGGTGTATTTAACGGTGACATATGATCTTAGATGGGCTTGAGCTTTCAGGGCCAAACCAGGGACCAGGATACAAATTATACAAAAGGCATATCATTTAATTAATTCCCATGCTCAACCTAGAATATAATTAATTTATTAATATTAATTCATGCCACCATACAATGAATATTGTCCTATCTCTTTGTTACCCTGTTATGAGGAACGAGTTGCATAAGCTCGGTATATCCCTGATATGTGTGTGAAATGACCAATTTATCGATGTGTTTGAGTGCTTGTTTGTGTTTATTTCACCCACATATCATAGGTTTTTGGTTGTTTTTGTCGTATTTTCTTGTTTTGTCGTGTTGATGTTGTGTAGGAAAGCAAATGAGCATAATTCACCAAGTTTTAATGAAATTTTGATCCATATCTTGCACAAGCTAAGGAAATCACGACCCGGATGGAGCAGATGAGTAGCAAGGTGAAAACAGAGCCAAATCTCAATCTGTATCCATCTGGGTTCGGTCGAGATTTGCTTTAGTAAGGCAAATCTCGACCTAACCATATAGAGCTCGGCAGAGATCTGCTCTACAGAGCCAAATCTCGGTCGAGCCAAATCAGTCCCGGGTGCGACACTACTTTGTTTTTGGTGGTTTTTGAGTTTTAAAGGATCCCGGGCGAGATAGATTGGTCCCGAGCAAGATTTGGGTATGTTCACTTAATATAAAAGGTGGAGAAATGCATTTGGCAATGAATTTTGGAAAAATTTCGACGGTTACTCACTTAAATTTCACTTCCCACTCTATCCAAACCTTAATTAAAGTGGATCGAAGGCCGAATCAATCCGATGGGAGAAGATATGAAGATCTAGGCATAGATCAAGACCAAATCCACAACATTTGGGGGGAAATCTCTTACCTATTTGATGTGCACTAAAAACTCACACAAATTCTCAATGCAATACAAGGTTTAATTATTAATCTATGTACTTCTTCCTTTCGCCCACTAAAGTATCGGGATACTACGGCAAAGTCTAATAGCTAGGCAATACACAACCATTGAGTAATTTCTATCAATCTAGGCATTCAAATTAAATCTAAGCTATCAACATATACAAGCAATGAATTAAACCAACAATCATCATCTTTCTATCTCAAAACAATCACTTCAATAACCTCCACAACTTGGTAGAACAAGACAAACAAACACTCAAATGAGATAGAAAGGATGTTGAAATGAACATAGATGTGATCCAATTAGATTGAGCACCGATATAAACACATTTTAATCCCTAGATGGATGATCAATTCACTCTAATCTAGCCAATTCCCTTTGCACCGGAAAATCGACCATTGATGAAATTAGAAATTTCAAACAGTTATGTGATCGACCTCTAACTCACTCCTAAAGGTACGTAAAATATAGACCTATGCACTTCCTCCACACATGGATTGGATCGAGATACATATGAAGACAGCAATTCGCGACACGCCAATCCGCGTATTGGCTGCAATTATTGTGTCAATTATCAACATGATTGGCTCTTACCTACATCAAGTTGAATGGAAACTAGCTCTAACATGCTCCAATCACAAATCGAATTGGAACAACATACCTCTCAATTGTATCATTACAAAGTAAAATTGAAAGAGATCCATTACAATTAACAAGTAGTAAATGATTTCTTCCCCAATTAGATTTGCTTGATCTAGATCTACCCCTCTAGTCTTCAATCCTTCACCAACATGTGGTAGATTTGCTCTTGGATACCTTGAATTAGTGTTGGAGATGGATGGGGTATGAAATTGAAGAGAGAAAATATGTAGATTTTGCCTAAAAGTGTCAAAAGTTTTCAAAAAATGCGAGTTTTCCCTATTTATATTGAGTTAGCAGAGCCCCAGATCGCCCCGTCCGAGATAGGATCGCCCAGGATGGTTTGAAATTGAATAACCGCCGAACAGCTCATTCCAGATTGCCAGGTCTGAATCAGGATCAATCGAGATTTCTCTCTGAACAGCCCAGATCGGTCGAGCCTCCACAAGATCGATCGAGATTTCTCCCTGAACAGCTCATATTGGTCGATCCTCTTCAGGATCGGTTGTGATTCTTCTCTGAAATCCCTCTTGCTGCTCCCCTGCTTATCCTGGTCGATCTTCACACCCTTTGCAACTCGGATCCGTCGATTTTCCACCAAATATGCTCCAAACCTATCATACACAATCCAAATCACACAAAACACGAAAACACAACAAAAACAACAAAAAAACATATGATTTGGGAGTAAAATGAACGCAAACATGCATGCACAAACATCGAAATATCGGTCATTTTACTCACATATCACTATTCTTACATTGTAATGGATTTGTGTTATTTTTCTTATCAATTGAACACAATTGAAGGTATGTGTAGCTAATTCTTTTGGGTATTGGTTGAATGAAACTTTGGATTATTTGATTTGAATTGGATGCATGTTTACCTTCACCTAATTGATTGCACACACTAGAGCCTTTATCCTAATCACTTAGTGTAGGCATTAACATACTTTGTGATTGTTAGGCTCTAAAATTGCAGCCAATGCGTGGATCTAGGAGTCATGAATAGTGTGATAGCATATAGGTATTAAACTAATACATGTGTGGTGATAGCCTATAGGTCGATAATCTACGATCCATTTGGAGTGAGGTTAGATGCAATAACGTAACTGTTTGAGTGTCTAGTGTCATCAACTCCTAATTCACTAGTGCTAAGGGGATTAGGAAGTTTAGGGTAGATTGACCATAGTTAGGTGAATTAATTAATTTTTTGCACCATTTTATTCTATCTTGTTTATTCATTGTGGAATTCAAACCAATATCTTATCTTACACCATTTGTGGAACTAGATTGCCTTGTGCTTGTTCTTACATATGTGATTGAGTGTGGAGGTGATTATTGAGTAATGATTATGATTGTTGTGATAATTCATGTTTTTGTTATTGCTTTCTCAGTTAGATAAAATGATTCATTTCATTGCCTAGGATAATTACAAAAACTCAACGACGTATCAAGCTTAGATACAAAAGCAACACATCATTAACTCGTATTCTAGCAGGCGAACTGAGAAGAAACCAGATTTGATATTTTATTCTTGTACCGTGTTAGTTGAATAATTAGCACACTATCAAGTTTTGGCGCCGTTGTCGGGGACTTCATTGAGTAGGTTGCTAGATATTAGTGAACTTGTGTTGCTTGTAGTGTAAGTGTGTGTTTAATTGTTTGTTTAATTTAAAATGTTTGTTTGGTGATTGGCGCTTTTGGATTCTTGTACGTGGTTTATGATCACGAGATCCAAAGCTCGTTTATTGGAGGAAGAACAAAGGAGATGAGTTGTTGAAGGAATTGAATCGAAATGGGTAATAATGGAGAAACAAAAAGAATGGATAAACTTCAAAGACAACTAGAAGAGATGAGGGCAACTTTCAATGGAAGAAATGAGCCAAGGAGGCCTCTACAAAATCTTTTCTGCTCACAAGAAGACAATACCATTGGAGGATTTCGGCTAAGGATCAATGCGACGCAGTTCGAGATTAAGCCCCAACTTGTGCAAATTAATCAAAACAATCAATATGGGGGCCATCCAATGGAAGATCCCAATGCCCATATCTCCCAATTTTTGGAGATAACCGACACAATCAATGGCCGAAAGAATGGTGAAGGAGAGTGATGAATTCAGGGAGAAAATTGCCACGATGCAATAGAAATTGGATATGGTAACTACATCAAGTGGATGAAAGGATGAGTTGATGATGGTAAAGAGGGAAGAGATGTACCCGGAGAATGTGAGCTTCGTGAATCAACGAATGGGGTGCAACAACAACCTTGGCCCCTACAATCCACCTGGAAATATATACTATCACCCTTCCAACCGTTTCCATCCCAATTTCTCTTATGCTAACCCGAACAACGCTTTGAATCCTCCTATGGAATTGGAGAATGTTTGGGGTAGTTCACAAGCAGCATACATCGGGGGAGGTTGTAATCGGCATGTGAATCATGATGTTAGAAGGAATCTGAATGAGGAGATTGACAAGAGGTTTGAGAAATATGATGGTATGTTTTCCGAGATCCAAATCCAAATCTCTTCGATAGCTAAGCAATTGAGCGGGAAGCATCAAGTTGAAAAGTTTCCAAGTGACATGGAAACTACCCAAAAGAAAGCTGCAACGTTGAGGGTGAAGAGCAAAGACATGAGGATCATATCATGGTTATGACTCCTTAGGAGGAGAAATTGGAAATTGGTGAAGAACAAAAGGTTGTGGAAGATGAATCACATGAGAAAGGTGAAGAAGTAAATCAGAATGTGGGTCAAAAAGAGGAAGTGAAATTCTTTGACTATGTGAAGAAAGGTGACATCGAGATGCCTCTCCCAGAGGAGATCCAACGGGTTCCCTTGTTGGATCAATTGATTAAAGAAGAGTTGAAACCAATGAGTGCTGTGAATGAGGATGAGTTTACTGGAGATGATCTTAGTGAAGATGTTGAAGCAAGAGGAGAAAGGAGGATAGCAAGCCTAAAGGATAACCCGGGAAGCTTTGTGATTGCTTGTAAGATCTGGGACACCGTGGTAGAAAAGCACTTTGTGACTCCGGAGCGAGTGTCAATATTATGTCTTGGACATTGTTTAAAGAGTTAACTGTTGTGGAGTTGAAGCCAACAAATCATGTCCTACAAACGGCTAACCACACTCTGTTTTGTCCACATGGTGTCGTAGAGGATGTAAATGTTGAAGTACCAGATTTTAGCTTCCCGGGAGACTTTCTTGTGGTTGATATGAAAAACCGAGGGGGCATCCACTTAATCTTTTGGCAACCATTCTTGCATACCGCTGATGCATTGTTTGACATGAAGAATGGGGGTCTTTCACTTCAATGTGAAGGCAAAAGAGTGGTGTTTTCTTTTATCCCGAAGGGTGTTGAAGGTATTGAAGACGGTAAGGAGGTGAGCCTTTGAAGGAGAAGAGAGAGTTGTTTGAAAGGGGAGCTGGAACAAAGTGGTTGAAAACAAGTATAGATCAAAAGTTGGTTGGCTTGGTTGAAGCAAAGGATGGTGATGATGATCCGGGGGATTTCTTCGATCAGAGCAAGTTGAGAGCCAAGAAACCAAGAGTTGAAGATGAAGCGCCTCGAAGTGCAAGAAGAAGGCTAATTTTTCTAGGTGAGCCTTGGGCAATGGATCGAGGTATGAGTTTAGGTCGAGCTCTATCGGGAATTCAATTGTTGGAGGACAGAGCTTCATCCTTACCAAACTTGGATTTGTGTTGCCTGGGTTTGGTCGAGATCGATCGATGTTGTGCAAAAATTAGAGGACAGACTGAAATTTTGGTTGAGCTCAGCCAATCCCGGTCGGGATCTGATGCGGTTTTAGAAGGGGTCTAGGGCTCATTTCGCCCCAACTCAATTTCTAGTGAAATTTTCACTTCTAAATTTTTTATTCTTGCTTTACCCATTCATTTCGTGCAAACCTCACCTCTGATTTGTTACTATGGCCAGCAAGAAAGCTCGAGGGAGTCAATCAACCTCAGGAATTCATCGTCCTGTCTAATTCAATGGATGTGTCGACTGCCGGTGTTTCGGTTTACTCTTCTCCTCTTCCTACCTTGCCTTTATCTACCTTATCGTGTTTAGATGATTTCCCTTATGTTTGGATTTGGATATTGATTACATTTGGATGATTCGATTGGGGTGTACTATACCTTTTGGATTTGGATTAGTTGGACGCTTTAATGGTTTTATCTTTTTGTGGATGGATATTGATCTGAGGATTTATTGTTCTATTCTTGTTTTACATGTACATTGTTGAATAATTGATGAATGGTATGTTGAATGAATTGGTGGAGCTAGTGGTACATTGTTTTAATCTTGATTTAGGGATGAAAGGTTTTGTGGAAAGATGTTTGGATAGAGATAGTTGTGTGTTTGAATGCTCATATTTTTGTGAGGATAAATTGTGGAAGTGTTTTAGGTGAGGTTTTGAATACGTGGATATGGACTTATGTTGAAATTATTTATGCTCAAATGGTGGTGTGTTTGTGTTTAGGAGGTACAATAAGGCCGATGGAGAGCGGTTTGATCGTGGATGCCGATGGGTAACACATTCTATTGTATCTCTTGCCATTTAGTTTTCATTAGTTGTTGTGTATTTGTTGTTCTAGGTTTTTTGCATGATTGCATAATTGTGTGTAGTGTGTTGAACCCAAACTAGACTTGAGATCTACTCTTGATGAACTAGTGAAGTACGAGTTCTACTTATGCCTATGATAGGGCGGAATAATTGATATCGAAACATGTTTAGGTTGAACTTTTAAATTGCCAAGCTTTGTGAGATTTGAGCTTTGATATTATCATATATTTTGATTGTGAGAGGCAAGATTGATAATTAGAAATCTAGAACTGCATCCGTTCTCTATCTATTTATATTGATTCATGCCACCAGACAATGAATATTGTCCTACCTCTTAGTAACCATGTTATGAGGAATGGGTTGCATAGGCTCAATATATCCCTGATATGTGTGTGAAACGACCAATTTATCGATGTGTTTGAGTGCTTGTTTATGTTTATTTCACCCACATATCATAGGTTTTTGGTTGTTTTAGTCATGTTTTTGTGTTTTGTCGTGTTGATATTGTGTAGGGAAGAAAATGAGCATAATTCACCAAGTTTTGCAATGTTTTGGTGAAATTTCGACCCATATCTTGCACAAGCTTAGGAAATCTTGACTCAAATAGAGTAGAAGAGTAACAGGGTGAAAAAAGATCCAAATCCCATTTCGGATCCATCTATGTTTGGTCGAGATTTGCCTCAGTAAGGCAGATCTCGACCGAACCCTGTAGAGCTCGATCGAGATCTGCTCTATAGAGCCAAATCTCAATCGAACCAAATTGGTCCCGGTCAAGACCCTGTGGTGATTTTTGCATTTTTTGAGTATTAAAGGATCCCGGGCAAGACGGATCGGCCACGGGTAAGATCAGGGTCTGTTCACTTAATATAAAAGGTGGAGAAATGCATTTGGCAAGGACTTTTGACAAAATTTTGACGGTTACTCACTTAAATTTCACTTCTCACTATCTCAAAACCTCAATTAAAGTGGATCCAAGTCTAAATCAATCTGAGGGGAGAAGATATAAAGATCAAGGCATAGATCAAGACCAAATCCACAACATTTGTGGGAAATCTCTTACCTATTGTTACATTGTAATGGATTTGTGTAATTTTTCTTATCAATTGAACACAATCGAAGGTATGTGTAGCTAATTTTTTTTGGATATTGGTTGAATGAAACTTTGGATCATTGGATTTGAATTGGATGCATGTTTACCTTCACCTAATTGATTGCACACACTAGAGCCTTTATCTTAATCACCTAGTGTAGGCATTAACCAGCTTTGTGATTGTTAGGCTCCGAAATTGCAGCCAATATGCGGATCTAGGAGCTGTAAATAGTGTGATAGTGTATAGGTATAGAACCAATCCATGTGCGGTGATAGCCTATAGGTTCATAATCTACGATCCATTTGGAGTAAGGATAGATGCAATAACGTAACTGTTTGAGTGTCTAGTGTCATCAACTCCTAATTCACAAGTGCTGAGGGGATCAGGAAGTCTAGGGTAGAATTACCATAGTTAGGTGAATTAAATGATTGTTTGCATCATTCTATTCTATCTTGTTGATTCATTGTGGATTTCAAACCAATATCCTATCTTACACTATTTGTGGAACTAGATTGCCTTGTGCTTGTTCTTACTTTTGTGATTCAGTGTGGAGGTGATTGTTGAGTAATGATGATGATTATTTTGATAATTCATGTTTTTGTTATTGCTTTCTTTGTAAGATAGATAGATTCATTTTATTGCCTAGGATAATTACTAAACCTCAACAACCAATCAAGCTTAGATACAATAGCAACACATCATTAACTAGTATTCTAGATGGCAAACTAAGAAGAAACCGGATTTGATATTTTATTCTTGTACCATGTTAGTTGAATAAATAGCACACTATCAATCCCCATATTTAAGGTTACAAACATTCATTAATTAATTTAAGCTCTTACAAGTCATTAAATTAATTTAAATATTTTATTCCTGAGTCAATCCACTCAAACCTTTTCACTTATGCTTTAATTTAATAAGCCTATAGGACATTAGCATATTGAACTTTTTGAGCTGCTCAAGGAATGTCACAATCTAATACTGAATATGGTTTCCTAGTTTCAGTCATAGAAAGTTATACATAAAACGGCTACCTCCCAATATACAGATATACAAGTGCGACAAAGACTCTTCACCATAGTATCTCAAAGTGACACACGAATTCGTGAATACATCCATACCTTCATTTTGGGTTAGGATTCCATCAAGCCATCAAGATCAAGATTCCCTTAATTTTTTATATAAGAGTTGATCTTAACTTAGGTCCTATCAATGCGTACTGCACACACCAGCATACCAAGCAACCAAGTTAAGTGGATAGAACGTATGATGCAGCCTATACGCACTGTCTATCCTAGGACTGTCTTAGTTTTGATAATGTTTATATCTTGCTAGGTCAAGTGATCTATACGATCCTCCATGATCTAGTACACACCGTATGATATCCATATCGACGAGATAAGTGGATAGATTGTTTGTGATACATGTTTGTTAATTTAGACAGGAGATGATCATACCAATCATAATGATTTAGTAAAATATCCATCACTCTATCTCCACACCATGATGATTGATTATGCTCACCGACAGCCTTTCTTTCAAACTTAGTTCATCCGGACTAAGTTTGTGGGGGATGAGATGGTTGTCGGTTTATCTCTCCACTTTATTATACTCTTATGTATCTTTATTTCTTTCCTAGTGTTTGATTTGGATATTGAATTTGATATGGTTGTATTCTAATAGTTTGAGATTTGAAATTGTGGAATTGGATGTTTTATGGTAGTGGATGTTTGATGCAATGGATTTAATGATTATTCTTTGAGAATTTAGAGTTCATGAATGTTGAACTTGAGATTGTGAGATGGATGAATTGTGGTATTCACAACAATATCTTGTGATATTGCGGATAGATGTTTGAGGTATGGATGTTGGTGAGCTTAAATGGATGTTCCATTGTGAGTAGAGGTCAGTTGAGTGTAAGGATGGTAATGTTGTGTTGAATGATGGATTGTGGATGATGTTGACAAATCTTTGTGCTTAATATGGTGGTGATACGTTTGAGCAGGTACAAATAAGGCAAAGACTAGCGGTTTGTTCGAGTGGATGCCAATGGGTAACACTTTCTAACATTTCTCGAGCCATTTAACTGCATTAGTTAATTAGTTCTATGCTATGTTAGGTTTATTTGTATGGTTGCATGATTTTTTGTGTGCATTTGTCTAACTTTGACTTGAGATTTAATCATGATGAACATATGAAGTTTGAATTCTACTTGAACCAAATATTATTGAAATTAAAGTTTGTTTAGGTTGAACTTTTTTATTACTCCAGTTTGAGTGTGTAAATACTTTAGATTTGACAAAAATTCGTGAGCATTGAGCCTTGATATTGTCATATGTTTGATTGTGAGTGGTAAGATAGAAAGTGAGACAACTAGAACTTGCATCTATTCTCTATCAATTCTAGCATGAGCTCTTGACTAGAAGATTATATTAGGCCATCGCTTCCTAGTTCTTACCATAAATTGGATTATAAAGTGTTTTTGTGATCATTATTTGTCTTCTTTCTGTTGTTCCCCGAGATTGAGTCTAAGTTGGAGATTTCTTTGATATGATTTGGAACAAGTTTGGGGGAATGAGAGAATCGAGGGAGAATATGGAAGTTGCGAGGTTGGGTTTTGGGAATGTGATTAATTGAGTATCCCAAGTGAAAGGCCTGAAAGAAAAGGAAAATAGAAAATTCGAAAGATCACATGTTGAAAAGTAAGACAAAAGAGTGAAGGAAGTGAAAAATGGTGTAAATCATGAAAAATAAGCACTTACAAAAATTTTGTGTCGAGGGAAAGAATAAATGCAATATGCATGTTGAAAAGAAAAGAAAAGAAAAAAGAAAGTAAAAGTGAATGCCTTTGGATTGGTTGAATGAGGATCCATTGTTGAGGGTTACAGGTTTTCGAAGGAGGTACCCACTTTATCCCAAAACAACTTACCGTTTAGTCAACCACTTTTCGTGTTTTAGTGTTTTAAGTTGTATAGTGAAGAAAACAAGCACAAAATGATAAGTTTTGAGGCATTTCTATTGAAATGGAGGCTTGAGTGTAAAGTATAAAAGGGCAAAAAAAGGGAAATTATTGGAACTTTCGACAGTCATTTTATGCGACCACATCCACAACTCTCAAGTACTCACTTTGGACGAACATTCAAGCTAAATCTACCTTAATTGGATGATGAATTTAAGATTGATGATCTAGCTATGGAAACAACTATTTGGAAATCCACATTCTATCTTTCAACTTTACAATGGAAATTCTATCTTTTGCAATTCAATTTGATCTAAAACAAAGTATGAGTGGCTGATCTTTTGTAGGTTCGCTGCTGACTGCGAGCACACTTCAGCCTTGAAACCGCGTGAGGCAGGGCCGCGACAGGCAAGGGGGCGGATGGCCAGGGGTAGCAGCACAGCCGTGGTGGAACCCTGGGCTTTGCCGCGTGCTATGCGCACACCCAGGCAGCAACCGCCTCCCTAGGGCTGGCGATGGCATTGTGTGGTGATGCCGGTCGATGGCAAGTGAGGCAAGTCGAGGGAACAACTACTTACGAGAAGAGGATTCATTCAATTCGGGGGAACAATTATTTGAGGTCTGAGCCCAATCATATTTCATTTTCAAGGGCTAGGAAGACTACACACCCAGGCTCAGTTTCCCGAGACTCTTTCAAGAAATCAATTTTCAAAAAGAGTTTGCACACACCCACTACTCCTTCTACATTACATTAAAATACATTCATTATTACGCAAGGAAGAGTAAGGTAGAAAAGAAATCACACAAAATCAAGGTTAAGAAAGTTTAGATTCCAAAAGGGTGGATTCGAAAGACTAATACTGCAGGACCCATAAAAAATTGAGTACCTAGAATTTAATATATTCTATGATACAGGTACAGGGACATCAAAGTCAGTTCCAGAAGAAAAGAAGAGCTTGGATACTGGACAGTGGATGTTATGCACATATGATGGGAGAAAAAGAGTAGCTCACTGAACTGAAAAATGGCAAGGGGACCACCAGTGGTGTTCGATGATGATTCATGGGGTCGAGTCATTGGAAAAGGATGCATGTAGTACAATGGAATCACAATCAATAACGTATCCTTAGTCACCAAACTCAGTTATAACCTTCTAAACATTAGACAACTTATTTAGAATGACTATGAGGTGACTTTTGTTGAGTCGGAGTGCCACATCAAGGATAAAGATTCTAAGAAGACGAACTCAAAGGAATTAGAAAAGGAGGTCTTTATGTCGTAGATTGGGGCAGTGGCCACAATGACACATGCCTTGTCACAACAAGCTCCCAAGAAGGCACAAACTGGTTTTGGCACAAACGATAGAGCCACATTAACTTCAATTCGATTAGACATCTCGCAAAACACAAGCTAGTTGAAGGCTAACCCAAAACTAGATTCAAGAAGGACAAAATTTACAGAGTGTGCCAGCTTGGAAAGCAAACTAAATTTTCGTTCAAAAATCGTCCAGTTACAACAAGCACAGATAGGATTCTGGTATTAATACACATGGATTTATTTGGACCAGTTAGGCCACCCATGATTGGAGAAAAAAATTTACTCTTGTGGTTGTTAATACTACTCGAGATACACAGGGTGAGGTTTCTGAAAACTAAAGATAAGATCAAAATCCAGCTTTCGGAACTGATTATGAGGGTTCAGAATGACAAAAGAGTGATTGTTAGGAGAATAAGGACCGATAATGGCAGTTAGTTTTGCAATGGTCCATTGATGGATTTTTGTGCAAATATTGGAATTGCCCTAAAAAGATTCACTCCAAGAACTCTTCAACAAAAAGGCCTTGCTGAGATAAACCAAGGAAAATGTTATATAGTTTGAAGCAAGCACTGAGAGCTTTGTATGAGACACTTTCTCATTTCTTCTCAAGAATGGTTTTCAGAAAGGAAAAATTGACACAACTCTATTTAGAATCAAGGAAGAAATTGATATATTGGAGTTGTGCGAAAAGTTTGCCCAATTAATGCAATGTAATTTTCAAATGAGAATGATGGGCAAGATGACATATTTACTTGGTCTTCAAGTTATTCAGTCTGAACGAGGAATTTTTATCAATCAGAGGAAATACACCAAGGATTTGATAAACAAGTTTTGCTCGGAGAAAACTAAAGCCTCGAGGATTCTTATGAGCTCCAGTTCTCAGATCAACCTGGATGAAAAAAGAGAACCAGTAAACCCTACTAGCTACAAAGGAATCATTGGATCATTGTTATATTTGATTGCGAGCAAACCACATATCGCTTATGCTGTTGGAGTTTGTGCATGATTTCAAACCAATCCAAAGAAATCGCACATGGAAGCTACCAAGAGGATCGTGAAATACCAGAAAGAAACTGAGTCCATAGGTATCTAGTATCCCAAAACTAACAAACTGACTTTAAATTCTTATTCAGATTCAGACTTTGGAGGCTGCAGAATAGAATGATGGTAACAAGTGGAACTTGTCAGTTCCTAGGTCACAAATTGATTAGTTGGTTTAGAAAAAAGTAGCATTTTTTTGCTACATCTACCACTGAAGCATAGTATGTAGCTGCTGCTAGTTTTTGTGCTCAAGTTCTTTGGATTGAGCAATAATTACTAGATTATGATGTCAAAACTGGATACGTTCCAATATATTGTGATAATAGCAGCGCTATGTGTATCACCAAAAATCTAGTTCACCGTTCGAGGATTAAGTGCATCGATATTCGACATCGTTTTATTAAAGGTCACATGGACAAGAAGGATATATCTATGGAATATATATTAGAACGGATGATCAGTTGGCAGATATCTTCACCAAACCCTTACCAGAAACTATATTCATGGAATTATGCATCAAACTTGGTTTGCTTGAGTTTGATGAAATCTCATTTGAAGAGGAGTGGATGCGTATTAAAACTGAATCCTAACTCTCAATTTTCAGTTTTTTGGATTTCGTGCTTAGTTTTAAGTTTTTGGTTTCCATACTTAACCATGTACTATGAAAAGTGGTATTTCTAAAGGAACTAAGAACTGAATTTTGAAAACTAAGTTCCTAGTTCTCATTTGGATTTCATTTAAGGAAGGTTACATAATTAAACTGAGTTCAAGCTCTCGGTTTAGAAATTGAAAAGCTGGTATACAAATCAATTTTCTATTTTTGAGCTTGAGGCGGGATGTATTGAAATCAAATTTGACATGTCTCACAAGTTTCATTAAATGCGAGGCAGGTGACCATTGATAAGCTCATTGTTTTACTCGCTTATCTATATTATTTTCTACTATTTTACGTAGTTTTATTGAGTTTATATATATATTATGTGCATGAGTCTATATTAGGTGGTGTTATGCGCGTTTTGGTGTTCTTGTAGGGTTTTAGGCCTAAGTTCAAGCAGTGACGTGTAAGAGTAGCAGTGACGATTTTGTCCACAAGAGGAATTCGAGCTATTGGCACATGGCAATGGATGATGCTTTGAGTTTGCTCTCCAACGCAACTGGAATCGGGTCAATCGGAGTTCGGAGGAGAAAGTTATGGCCAAAATCGTGAGACCGCGCAGGAGGGCGAAAAGCTGCGTCGACAGATGCCAACTGGCATCGATCGACGAAGACCAAGAACTCCCGTCGATCGACGTGGATCAGCCACGGTCGACGCGAGGTTCTCTGCTGG
>JAPKLW010000584.1:30420-177988 GCA_026898455.1 Plectranthus barbatus | reverse complement strand
ACAATTCCCCTGGATCGATAACCTTAGGGTTTACAAATTTATTTGCCGCTGTTATTATAATTAATCTGTTAGAAATAGCAGTGATCAACCATCAATCCAGAAGTGCCATGTGTCGAAACCCACTCTTTGTATGATCATGGTAGAGAGCTCAATAGGCGCCACCTCCAACCTGCCGATTGTGTGTAGTCAAAGCAATCATGTCCATCCAATATGTGATTCAGTTTCTATAAATATTCCAAAGGTTTCTTGCATTTATTCCTATTGCCTATACAATATTCGACGTACTCTCAAACCCAGAGCATTCAAAGCATTGTAGACAATTACTCCCTTCATTTATTATAAATAACCTACATTCAATATGCCGAAGAAGACATCTGCAAAAAATCCCGAGCAAGGGACATCCACATCTGGCCAAACTAAGTCATTCACACTAAGAAAATACATCCCACACGCCAATTGGTAAAACTAGCCAAAGATGAAGAATCAGCCGCACTTCTGATATTTGAACGAAGGAGGGTTGCCCAGATCAATAAAGAAACGATTCTATTTTGGGAGGAAGCCCAAAAAATTTATCCTGATTCGCGTTTAGTGGAGAAACTGAAGAATAAAGAGTTATATATTATCAGATGATATATCCAGAACGGTTTCATCCGTTTATGATGGCCAAATTTTATGTAATTGTCATGATTGCGACATGTGAAAAATCCTTCAGCACCTCAGTGTTCGGCGTACCAATCAGAGTTCACCCTGACATGCTGAGCAAATTATTTCAGTTAAAGAATAATGGTGCGCAATTTGCCACTTACCGATATGGATTAAGGGAAGAGATGGTGGAGCATTGACGAAACTGGAAAAAAGAATCTATCAAAATCGGTTGGATAGTCACAACCAAAAAAACAAAACTCGATAGTTTTTATAAATTTTTGGGGTATATCGCTATCAAGATGCTTCAGTGTGAAGTCGGATCACACTCAGAACTGTACAAGAAGAAGTACTTAGTTATAACGGCTATCGATGATGAAATTGTTGCAATTGGGTGGAATTTATTTTTCAAAGAATACTGGAGAATGTGAAGAAGAAATCCAACATTCCCACAAAGGGAGTGTTCACCTCCAGAGTCAGTTTTGGACTCAAAATCAGTTTTCGAATTGAGAATCTTGTACGCTTAGTAGATGAAGGAGAAGAACTTGCACACAGACTTCATTCCACCCAACAACAACATTCAGAAAATTCACAATTCTGACATTGAGCGAATTGAAACTTAAAAAGAAGATAGCTTCCAACAAGCAATGCTAGATCTACTGACTCCAACCAATGTTGGAGAGGTGACAAGCAAACAAAATCAGAAAAATCTAAAGCTGACTTCTTAGAGTGACAAAGGTCAAAGCTCACCTAGCAAGGGGAGAGGTGATGCTTTTGCAGGTGTTGCAATTTTCAGTTGTTGTGAGGAAACCTAGATCAAGTCCATCCAAAACCAAGAAAAACACTGAAAGAAGGTGTAAAGGAGTGCACTGAGTAGGCGAGCAAGAAAACTAGGTTGGAAGTGGAGAAGAGGTAGCAGGAAGAAGCTAAGATTAATGAGAAAGGGAAAGCATAGGCCGTGGAGAAGCCTAAGAAAAGGAAAGGGGATGATTTTGATCCCACAAAGCTGATCCCCAGGAAGAAACTTGAGTTCAGGAAATCAATTGTCACATATTTTCCTGATCAAAGTTTCGATACACTCTACAGAGAAGCCATCGAACAAGATCACGACTCTGAACAACGAACTATGGAGATTTTTGTTGATTTAGAACTAATTGCAACAAAAGGAGGGGAGACCAACCCTGAATAACTGGCGAAGGAAGGTGTTGAGAAGGATGTGGACGTGTGCAAGGAGGACCCTCACCTTCTTGTGAGACTTTGTTGGCTGTGCAAGGGGGTGCCAACACAAGTGCTAAAAATCTCAGGCGACCAACCCTAAAAAATTGGCGAGCTCTTAAACTGAAAAAATTGGAACCACCTCCCCAGGTGCAAAACTGAAAACTCAAAAGGGAGGAAATGGAGATAAAACTGGGAAATCTGATAAACCTATTGATTATCCTCTAACTTCTTCAGATGTCTCATTTTCAGCATCATAATTAGACGACCTTTGTTTAGATGAAGTTTTCAACTTCGCAAAGGATAAACAAGCAAGATGGCGACACCACCCGTGGGATAAGAGGGAGAAGAAGTTGATCAACAAAGCCCAATCAGTTTGTAACCTACAGAAATCCACTCAGCGGGCTACCACATTTGGAGTTCACTTCATAGAGACTTAAAAGTTGGTGCCCACTCATCGGAGAACAAGATGTCGGAGAATCAAAACTAATTCGATGGGCGGCTAAAATTTCTTAGAAATTTTAAGAGAAAGTGACTGAAGAAACCATGCTACTATTTCAAGATATACTTGAAGAGGATTCCATGCTTTCCATAGACCTTAAAGCCGAATTTTGTAGATGCAGGTGATTTGATATGGTGAAGCATGACCTTGATGAGGAGGACTTGCAAATAATACATGCCAGGCTAGTGCTTATATTCTTGAGGTCGGAGGAAGTTTGGGCCAAGGAATAGATTGGCCAAACTGAAGGAAAACATATGACAGTGGCGGAAACGAGACAGAGAGTTCTCAGTATGAGCTTACAGGGTTCAAACTCTACCTTCAAGGGATACAAACAGATTGCCTCCTACTTACTTTGTCTATGTTCCTGACACACCAGTTTCTCCTCAACATACTCAACCAGAAGAAGTGCAATCTACTCAACCAACTCCCGAGGATTATCAGAGCATCATTGCTGCTAAACTGGAGAAGGTCAGAAAAATTTCTCCCTACGAAAGGAGGTTTGAAGAAGAAATTGAGGGGGCATAGTTGGAACTGACCTCGACCGAACTCGAAAAAAAAGAAATGGAGTAGGTTGTCTCTCTTTCTCATTAACTTATTGTGATTTCTATTGCATAGAAGACATCCTAAGCAATTCAATTGATTCAAGGGCAGGCTCAACAACTGGGAGAAAATGCAAGAAAAATTCGAAGAAGCATGTTCTAGAATAAATTTAAGCTTCATTTGGAGGAAATAGAAGCCAAGAGAAAAGTTGAAGAAGATGCCGGAAGAATCATGTAAGAAATAACTGACAAGGAGGAAGAAGCAAGAAGCATTATCATTTGCATAACTCCAGTTACCCCGCCCATCAACGTTTCTCTTGAAAATCCATTAGTTGAATTACTGGAGGATAAGCTCACAAATCAAGCCACAACCAGTTCTTCCAAATATTCTATCATTTCTATGGTCAAACACTTTGTTCAATCTCAACTGAGCGTACTTAGGCAAGAAACCCAAGAGTTAAAGGCCAAACTTGAAGAGAAAGAAAAGAAAAACGCTGAAACATTGGAAGTCGTCTCCTCCCTAAAGGAAACCATGGCTACCCTCTTTGATGTTGTCAAAAAGGGGGAAGAAGAGAGTAAAGCGGAGAAGAAGAGGCGAGAAGCTTGAAAAGCAGAGAGGAGGCAAGGAGAAGAAGCTGAAGAAAAATGGAGGGAGACTCAATTTCAGGCAATGATGGCATTGGCATAGAAGTTCACAGATCCTAAACCTTCGTCCAAATTATAGCACTGCATAAGTTTTTGAGTTTTAAAAACCTGGCTAAGCATTTAAGTTTCTTTCATTCTCAAAAATCTAGCTCTAGGTATCAGTTGCAACCAAACTCTAGTTTTCAGTTTTTATGTACATGTAACACACCACATTTAAAAAAAAACTGAAAACTGGATTAATGACAAACTCTCATTGTCTCTCTCTCTCTCTCTCTCTCTCTTTTGATTCTGATTTTATCCTCGCTCAATTCACATGTTCCAGTGTGATCAACAATTTATTCGGCACTCTATTTTGATTATTGTCGAACAATATCTCTCCAATTCAGAGAGGAAAATTAAATAGAGTAGGTCGGTTAATGAAATGGAGTTTCTCAGTAGTGTCTTCGTAAACTCAATTCAGCAATTGTCATTTTTCTTGACTCTTAGAAGGATGGTTTTGACAACACTAAAGAGGGGTTTTAAGAATATTGCTAGATATATTAAACCCCTTATGTTGTCAATGATTCATAATTATGCTTTTGTATGTTTTGGTGCGTCAAAGCTTTAGCAACTCAATATCGAGTCAAATGTAAAAGTCCTGTACAATGAATTTATACTTGAGTTGTAATAGAACTAGAAAAGAAGAAGAATGAAGAATGCGGAAGGAATCAACAAACTTGATGATTGCTGAAGATTGCGGTAGAAGACAACAAGGCAAGCAATACGGACGAAACGCTACATGAATGCTGAAGAAGTAACTCCGGTAGAACAAGAGGATCTTAGCACAGACTGCTGAGTTGCCAGCCGTATGAAAACAGCAAGCAAACGACCATCAACAATCAAGAGAGACATTGGAGTCGTAAATCAGAAGGATCCAAATCACAAAGAAACTCGACGAATCAGAGAACAAAATAATCATCAGACACAATCGTTAGACACAACGGTCTTCTTCATCCAAAAGAGTGTCTACATTATTGTCCTTTCTGGCGTGGTACAATGCTTTATCACCTACTTCAGGAAAGCTTATCTTCCTTGGTTGTACCTTTGTCAGAACGGGCGTCTTAGCAATCATTGCTAGGTGTTTCTTTGCTTAGCATTCTATTGGAAAATGCTGGGAACGATCTGCTAAGCATTTTGATTGCTGAACTCTTCTAGCAATCTTCTTAGTACTAGAGAATGCTGACCCTTCAGCATTCTGCTATCACAAGATATCTTGCTTCCTGATTGTTATAGCTTCTAGCTATCTCCTGAGCAAATAGTGAATGCTGACTCCTTCAGCATTCTGCTATCTCTTTACTTCCGATTGCTGAGTAAATACTCATAGCAATCATTTCCTTCAGCATATGACTACTAACACCTTAGCAGTCATTCTTCTAGCACTTGTCTGCTATCTCCTTAGCAGTCATTTATGTCTGCTGACTTCTCTAGCAATTTGCTTGACTGCGGAGAACGTTCCTTGCATCCAAAATTTCCGAAGTCTTCGTTTCAATTGCTGAATCCTCAGCAATATTCCGCAAGTACTTCTAATCTATTACAACTCGAAATATTTCCTAAACAGGACATTACACAGAGTTGCTAGACTATCAAGATTTCAACAATGATTGACCAAGCTAACTAAGGCTTTGATTCAACAAAACCTTTACAATTTGATCCTTAAAGGGAGATTTACAATATAAATCAAGGAATATTTTCTTTACAATTTCCCCCTTTTTGGTGCGATCAAAGCTTACTATCAATTGCTGAATCTAAGAAGGGAAATATTTCTTAGTGTATAAGAAATTCTAAGTATCAAAGCTAATCTAGCAATCTAACTCAGAATTTAACCAACTTAGTTCTTAGCAGGGATTGGTTTTAAATTAATTCCCCCTCAATAAATGCTGGGAAATATTCTCGATTAAAACATAAGTAAAATTCTTCTTAGTAATATGCTAGAATCTAGCATCCAATTCAAGCAGTAAGCATTTACCACCAATCACACAACAATAACTCATCATCCTCATGCAATTTCGTTGAATACACAAATAGTGTATATCAACTAAGATACGCAAAAACATCAGAAGTGGACAATGAGTAATTGTCTAAGTCTGATTCAGTTTCATATATATGATTTGAGAGATTGTATAAGTACATCGAAACTGAAAAGGACAAAAAGATACAAAAAATCTTGCTAACTTTCGAATTTGGCTCAAAAATCGGGAGTAGGCTTCTTGGGAAGGTCATCAAATTTACTCATAGCCATCTGCATGAACTTGTCATATAAATCTTTGTTTGCTTCTCGTTCAGCAGTCTCCCTCTCCAATTTTTTAGCAAGTTTCTCGTTCTCCATCTCAAGTTTCCTCAACTTCTTTAGCTCCTCCTCAGCAAGTCTCATTTCTTCTTCTTTCAGCAGCAGTAATTTCCTCCTTTTCTTTCCTTCTTTTCTCTGCTTCAGCAATTCTCCTCTCTTCCCCCTCTTTGATTGCAGCCAAAAAGGTGGTTGAGAAGGATTGAACACTTTGCACGAGCTTCTGCTGAGAATCTGCTACTTCCTCTTTCATCACTTCCATACTCTGCTTCACGCCAGATACATCACCTTTCACTTCAGCTACCTTTGCTCTGACTTCAGATACTTCGCTCCTTACTTCCTCCACTTCTTTCCTTATATCAGCAGCCTCCATAGCCACGCATTCATTTATGGCCAGGGGAATAGTAGTGGATAGATCATGTTGAAGGGCAAAGTGAATAGCGTGATCAAAGTAGGAATGAAAGTCATGACAGCTTACAGGGAGAACATCAAATGAAGAAGATGCTAGCACCATTTCTCCGCCTGTAAGAGATTCAGCTTCTTCCATGTGAATATCAACTTCGCTTTGGGCCGCCATGTACATAGTTTCCTCGTGTATGCGCTCAGTCTCCTCAATGTTCCAGGCTTTCTCTAAGGCCTCAACAAGTTCAAATGCCTCTGCTTCATCGGCATGTGCAGTCAAGTAGTGAGCCTCCTCTGCAATTCGCTCGGCTTCCTCAATCCTCCATACTTCCTCCATGGCCTTAGCAATTTAGGCTGCTTGAGCGTCTGCTATTTCAGTCGCATTTGTAGCTCTATCCACTTCCAAGAAAAATACAAGCATGTTCTCCGCTATGGTCAGTTCACGGCTCTGGTTCTTTTCTCGCTCTTCTTGCTCTTTAGCAGCAGCCATTCAAGCCATCAACCTTTCCTTTTTCTGAGCTTCATACTCGGCCTGGCTCCTTCGGTTCTCAGCAGCTGCTTTGGACTGGCGCTTAGATAGTTCAATACGAGCATCAGAATGACCATCTGGAGCTAAGCTTGACTTCGGCAGAGATTGGGAAGTAGAGAACATCTTGTGGACTCGTATGGCCTGAAGTCTTGGTAGGACCTGCTTATCAGAGAATTGTTTGGTCCCGGGCACTTGATCTATCCAATCGTTTGCCCATTTTTCTTCCTTTCTCCAGAAGTTGAGGCCCTTAGTGGTGATTACCAACATCCTCTCCTCGAAGCATAGTTGATGCAAGATATAATCAAACATTTTCCACCGCCTAAACTCAGTGCTCAACAACTTCCCTTCCTTGGTCGTTTCATCAAACTCAACATAGAAAACATTGGCAATGTCACGCTCTATCTCCGCCAAAACAAATTCTTCTATCTCAAAGATCATAGGAAAAAGGTCAGTGTTTACCTCTTTCTTGAGAAATACAGGAGCACACCATTGTGCTATGCACCTTATCTTGAATTTGCGCCCTGGGAGTCCTATGAAAGGAACTCTGAGCTCTTCATTGGTCCCGATCGGAATCTTCATTAGAAATATTGCATCATAAACATCCTCAGATTCATCATCGGAATCAGAATCAGAATAACATGAGGCTAAAAAGCCTTGATCATTCTCCTCGTCCTCCTGCATCGCCTCAGCAGATGGGGGAATATATGTGCTAGGCCTTGCTTCAGCATTCAGACCTTCAGCTCCTCCACTGCTGGGCCTATCCTCAGCAGTATGCGAAATGCCAGCAACTTGCTCAACATTCTGACCTGAACCAGACGTTCCAACATCCACATTCTGAGCAGATTGAGCACTAGGCTCCCGAATAAGAACTCCTCCTTGACCTTCAGGTCACTCAGGGGCATCAAAGACTACTGCGTCCAATAAATCTTTGTTGGTCAAGGCATCATGCTCTGGGAAAGGTGTGGTGATGGGAACCTGAACGGCCCATTTCCCTTTGCGCTTAGCAGCCTCCTGAGCCTCATGCTCTGCTGCTAACCGACTAGCTTCCTCAGCTGCACGCTCTAGCAGCATAGCAGCTTCCTTTGCTGCTAGCACACCAGCAGCCTTCTTTGCTGCTAGCTCATCAGCAGCGGCCTTCACTTGTTCAAAATTTCGGTCCCTCACTTTGAACGTTATCCTTTCCATTTCTTTCTTGTATCTTTTACTCTCCTGAACCGCTGGTTCAACTTTGTCTTCTTGTTTCTCTCCCTTATTGCATTCAATCTTTCAGATAAGGCTTAGCAGAAAGTGGACTTATGTTCCCTTGTTCCTCAGCAGTAGGAGTAGCAGATGTAGGCTTATCAGAAGCTGCTTTCTCAAAGGATTCTTTCTCACCAGTTTTGACAAGCCTCGTTCTTGTCCGCTTCTTTTTTTCAGGAGAAGCAGTGTCTGTTCTCTTCCTTTTGGGAATCTCAGCAGCAAGCTGACCCAAAATCTGAGCAGGTTTCTCTTCTTGCTTCTTAGCAAGAATTTCATCTATCTGCTCTGCAGGTAGATCTCCAAGCTTCTCAATGTCAGCGAGATCTTGAAAACACTTCTCTGTCTCCACAGCGTTCTTGGTAGCATCAATCTCTTCAGCAGTCATGGGGATTGCTTGCTCCATTTGCTAAACGGCTAGAGTAGCTGGATCCTCATCATCCTCAGAAGTAGGATCGTTGGGATCGACATTGGATTTCCCTTTCAGCATACGCGGGCGGGAGATATCCGTAGGGGTCGGCGTCTTCTTCATTAGTGGGATGAAGTCAGTAGGGAGCAAAGACTCACCCCTAACAAGCTCGTCCTTCTGTAAGATGGTCTCAAGGAATTTGCTGATTTTAAGTCCGAAATTGACATTAGACGTGAAAATCCTATCCTTTTTGATCTTCAAGTTCTTTTTCGCGTGGTCCAACCAACGCTCAAAAAAGAATTGTGCCCAGTGCCCTTGAACTCCGTCGACTAATGCCATTAACACTGCATATTTTTTTGCCGAGAGTTCTGAGTACGACCCGGCGTCACATTGGAATATTTTAATAACCAAATCAGCGAGGAGTCTGAAATCCTCCTGGAACTAATTTGTAGGCGTAGCAACCTTCCAGGGATTCTTCGCGTCCTCTTTTAGGTTGGGCTTCTTCCATTGTTCCCACCTGGCCTTCATTTCATCTGTATTTACAACTTTGTAGGTGGCAATATGTTGGCCGGAGTTGCAAAGTCTGAATGTCTTTGCAAGAACCTGCACTGTCACAGTAATGAGTGTTCCAAAAACAGAGGTTGTGAACGACTTGTGATCATCTGCTATCACTGCTCTTGCATAAAATTCGGAAACCATATGAGGGTGAAACCTCAATGGTTCAATGGACAAATATTGAACTACCTGCTCTTTAGCCAAGGTGTTCATTACCCAATTTGGAAAATGTACAACAGCAAGAGGCGTGTATAGGATTCTGTCCTTCATGATCTGAGCCGCTCTCTTCTGAGCATTGGATAGCCCAGACTACTCCTTCTTCCGGGCAAGAATAACCAAGCGAGCGTACGGAATCGAATCATCGATGTCTTCCTTGAAAATCATTGTAAAACCAGGTGCATGCCTTTCGTGAAGAGGCGTGCCATCAAAAGGACGTAGGTTTAACTTAGAAGGAATTTCAGGGGGAGTATGCTTTTGGGTAGAAGTAGAACACTCAGGATTGGTAGACATTCTTGAGAAATTGAGAGATTCAAAGGAATTTTGAGAGTTTGGGAATTTTTGAGAGAGTTTGGAAGCTTAGAAATCTAGGGATTCAAAGACTAGGGGTTTAGAAGGTTTGCAAATTTGACGAAGTGCGATTAATATACCTTCTGAGTGCAGGATCTGACGGTTGGGGGTGTTGGGATTGTATAATAAAAGCATATATGATTAATTGTTTTGTACACTGGTCTTCATATATGTGTTGCCACAACAATGCTCGCTGTCTGATGAAACAAACATACAACGAACCATAATATCCTATTATCTCGCCTATAGGGATGACCATATGGTGTGTAGGAGATCACTGAGGATCATATGAGTCGTTTGAACTTGCGAGATATAAACGGTATCATAGCTGAGACAGTCCTGGGTTGGCTGTCGGTCTAAGCTGCGGCGCATCGGTTCATAAGTGGGCTTATCCTAGCTACTTGATGTGTCAGTACATGGTTATGTATTAATGGAATTGACAGTGGGATGTGCCATTCTCATTGACATGTGAATGAGCCAGATCCCTAACATACTTCCTATGATCTTAAACCTAACTGAAGGATAAGGGGTACACACAGATTGACCACACTTTGATTTACCATGGGGGCGAGTTTTACATGTACTCTTATATCCATATTTTGGGTGTTGGCAATTTTTGTGTGGCCTGCTTAGGCTGGACATTTAGGTAAGCATATTCCTTTCAGGATGGTGATATTCCCTGAGGAGCTCACATGGTTCATTATGCTAAACCCTGCAGGTTGAATTATTTAATTCAGGCATAAGTGAAAAGGAGTGAGTGATATTACTCAGGAAATAAGAGATTAATTAATTATGGCTGATTGTCATAAGCTAAATTAATTAATGAATGTCTAAAACCTTAAATATGTGGATCAAGTTAGTTTGGTGCAACCCGTTCCTAATAACGTGGTAATAAAGGGGCGAGTCAGCATTGTTACCGTGGTGAAGGTTAAAACAATGTTTTATTAATTAATTATGTTCTGGATTGAACAAGGAAGGATTAATTAATAAAGATGGCCCACTTTATTATTTGCATCTGGTCCTTGGTCTGGCCCATGAACTGCTAAAGCCCATTAGGGTTAGGGTTTCTCAAAACCCTAACACTGTATATATGCCTTCTCTCTATCAGATCAAGTTAGATTTTTCAGTGTAGTGAGAAAATAGAGAGAGAACGACGACGGCGATCTGTAGGGAGAAACTGATCGATTTCTCCAGATCTCGGATTCAACTTGGTAGATAATCCTCACAAGATTTCCAAGGAGCAAGGGAACAGATCAGAAGATTAGATCTATAGGAACAACTGTTCATCACCGGCGTTCAGATTCAGATCCAGATCTATTTCATCGTTATTGGCTCCGATCTAGATCTTTAGATCATACGGTTAAATCAGGTATTCTCTAAATCCATCCTCTGCAATTAATTTTGTAGGAGCATGCATAGGTTCGCATGGTTTATTTAATTGAAATTTGTTCCTGGTATCCTAAGAAGGATCCTTGGCAAGAAATTCATTAATGGCAACTCGTGTTGTCCATCGTAGACTCAAACCCTACAACTGGTATCAGAGCCAGGTTGATGTTCTTAGGCTCTATCTTGGATAAATTTAAATTAATTGAATATGTATGTTCACGGATGAATTTAAATTATCGTGGATGTTTCGTTCTCGTGGCCTTCTTGTTTTTGGATCTGTTTTTCACCACGAGAAAATCCGTGATTAGATTTGATAGGCAAAAATTGTAATAGATTGTAGATCTGTAATTTTTGTATTTTATTTTATTCAAATTTGTAAAAATGAGATCCGGAGAGACGAAGAACACAGTCCAGATCTAACGACAGTGTTCAGCATCAGTTCAGACTCAGCCCTGCAGCAGAGGGTGGTGGCGGCGCGGCGGAACCCTAGTTCCTCGCGTGGCTGGGCCGCGCCCTTGCAGCTTGATGCTGCGCGCGTCTTTCGGCGATGAAAACTATCTAGCGAGGCGTGCAGGCGACGAGCAGCGTGCAGGTGGCTGGCAAGCTCGCAGATCCGGCTGGGGCGGCGTTGAGCGGCGCTGCAAGGAGCGGCGGCAGCGCTAAGAAACCCTTGGGTCTCCTGCGCGGCTGGGCCGCACTCCTGCAACCAGTTGCTGCGCGTGGGTCTTCGGTGAGGCGTGCGGCGCTGCCCTGGTTTGCACAAACGTCGGCAGCAGCTCTAGCGGACGACGCGGTGATGCTGGCAGGCGACGCAATTTTTGGCAGGTGACGCGCGCGGCGGTTGCAGTGGCTGCGGCTACTTCTGATTCGTGCAGATGCTCCAACACTGACTACTGCTGCGACGACCGGCGGTGGTGGCTGCTGGCACGGGTATGGGCTGTCTGGGTGGCCGGCCGCAGGCGGCGGCTTGAAAGTTGGCTGTGGCTGGCGGCTAGGGTTTCCAAGCCCGGGTCAGAAATCGGGCTTCTTAGCCCGGAGGCGGCCCGTAGTCTGAAAATTAGGGTTTGGCTGCTGTTTGGGCCAGAAACCCTAATTTGAAGCCCAAATGCTGTTTTCCCAATTCAAATTAGATTTGAAGTTCAACGAAGGCCCAATTTGAAGATCTGTATTGCAATTAAATCTTGTCATAGATTAGATTTAATTATTTTTCAGTTGTAATCGCATCTGAGGGGCCACGAGAAATTTTATTTGTTTATTTAATTATTTCTCGTAGTGATGTGATTTATTATGTGCGCACTAGTAAATAATAGGAAACATGATTATTTGTTTTAATTATTTACTGTTTAAGCATGTTGTGATTTTTAAATTATCAAGCATGCTTTATGTGATTTATTTTATGTTTTAAATTGTGTCTATAAATTCCAGGATTTATATTAATTTATGATGGAATTTTATATATGACATAATTTATGGCAACATAAAAAATAATGTGTGCGCATGAAACCTTTAGAAATTAAAATACTAAGTTGGATTTTTGTTCCTTTCAAACTAAAATCGTTAGACCTCCACAAATACGACTTCTCATTGGAAGTGGGGTATCTCGAAGCTTAAACGGTCTACTCGGGTAGCTTACGTTAGGGGTCCCTCACCAGTTCCAATGCGATGAGGTTTCCAAATAAAACACTTATTTTAAGATGAGAAGTGGGAGCCTATAAGCAAACAGTCTACTCGGGTAGCTTGCAATGAGACAACTTTCACTGGTCTCTAAGATTAATCTAAGTGGGATAACAAAGGATGTTTGGGGCATGCGGTATGGGTCTATTACATATGCCAAATCGCCTTTTACATTCGGAGTTAGGATTGTGGTCATTTTGGCTTAGATGTTGCCTGGAGTATAACTCATTTGTGATGTCCCTGCTCCGGATAGGT
The DNA here is from genome assembly GCA_026898455.1 of Plectranthus barbatus. Lineage (NCBI taxonomy): Eukaryota > Viridiplantae > Streptophyta > Magnoliopsida > Lamiales > Lamiaceae > Plectranthus > Plectranthus barbatus. Next base: position 165,109 of record JAPKLW010000584.1, on the reverse strand, counting down.
GAACATGGTCTTAAGATCACCAATATTAATTTCTTTTGCTTAAGATACCTGGAATACTAAAAAATTAAAGGACCTATTTAAGTCTGGTTGAGCGTTTGCTGTAAACGGTCTACTCGGGTAGCTTGCGGTGAATTAGCTTGGGCAATTGGAGGAAACAAATTGCATTGTATTATCTAAAGGTTCTATGCAATTTGTTTCAATTGTTCGTAGTATGTGTTTACTTTAATTCGCTTATTTGTTTTCAAATATGTCTATTATTGCATCGCTCATCAATTCAATCGTACACAATTCCTTGACTGGTCCGAATTTTCATGGATGGAAAAGTGACATTGTCAAGCTCTTGGATTCATTTGGACATTTGTTTGTTCTGCAAACTCCCAGTCCGAGTTCACCGACTAATACATCTTTCGATGAGGAGCGTGCACAGTATCACTTGTGGATGTGGTCGAATGGCATGGCCAGACAATATATCTTGGCTGGTATGTCAGATGCACTGTGTCCTCATTATAGTGATGTATGGCTTGCGCGTGACATTATGCGACATCTTGACGTAGCATATGGTGGACTCGATGGACATGTTAGATCCAGTCTTATCAAGCGCATTGTAACAGAAAATGGGTCAGAACTGTTCGGTACGTGAACATGTGGAATCACTCATCCAGCTCATAGATGAATACACATTAATGGGTGGTCTAATTGACAATGATGTCAAAATTGACTTGATACTCAACACGTTACCGAATTCATTTGATGACATCAGAATTTCTGTTTAGAAAAACAAGAGTGAGTATACTGTTCACAGTCTGCTCAAAGATCTTGTATCAACAGAAGCTTCTTCAGTCCTTTCTGTGAGTCACTCTGATTTGCTTCTGAGTGGAAAGAGTGATGTCAAAGAAAAGAGGAATGAAGGAAGCAGTGGGAGCAGTCTTGCATTATCAGTTCATTCCAGATCTTTTCCTAAAAGTTCTTCTAAATTGCATCATAACGACATGAAGAAGACGAATGGTAAAGGAGAGAACAAAGGAAAGAAAGATAAAAAGAAGGAAAAATGTTTTAAGTGTGGCAAGAAAGGTCACTAGAAAGTAAATTGTCCAAGTTTGATAACTAAGGGACAAGGTACGTCATCTTTTGCATTGATTGTTGAAACATGTTTAGTATCGGTTTTCTACTCCTTAGTGGGTAGTGGTAACTGAGGTCACTAATCGTGTTTGCTACACTTTGCAAGGAACCAAGCTTAAGGCTTGAGGATGGCGGGATCACCATCTCCAAGATTGATGCTGGAAGTTGCTACTTCAGTTGATGGAGATTTTACTTTTAGTTTATGTTAAAAACTCTGTTTTAATTCAAGTTTCTGAAGAGATGTTGTTTTGGTTTTGATAAACATATCTTTCATCTATTATCAGTTATTCGATAGAGTTTATCTATCATGAATGAATAACAGTGTTTTCTATTATAGATGATTATCTCTTCATTACTTTATTACATAAACTATCAGTGTTCTAAGGTATAATTTAAAAGAATCTCTATAGAGATAGGTTACATCAGTCTAAGTAGTTTTAAGTAATTCATGGAATTATGGATTCATTCCAGGTATTCCTAAGAATGGTACTTATGACAACTACTTAGAGGTATAAGATGGTAACCAGGCCTTTTAATAGGCGATTGTATCTCTATAGGTTATTTCGTGTTTGCTCTAGTTTGCTGGTTTGAGTCTACTTCCGCAGTTGCCTTAACAGGCATTGATACTGTAATCATTTAAGATTTGGATATGTTTATCTAGTTCACTACAAGTCTTAGTGTCTTGCTTTAATCAAGAGCGTTCAAGACTAAGGTAGAGAATAAGTTAAACAAGACCGTAAAAACATTATGGTTCATTCATAATGGTATATTTTAAGTGATGCGGTTTTACAGTCTCTGGCAGAGCAAAGGGATTGCATCCCAGTTAACTACACCGATTATCCCTTGATTGGTATAGTGTAGGTAAAACGAAATAAGATTCTTTAAAAGTTTATAAGTTATGCCAGCTTTGCCAAATTTTCGTTTTTGGGAAGAGCGCCAAAAGCACTTGTATGCTTGCTTAATCTAATGTCTTCTAAATCAGTTCCAATTACCCTAGCAGACCTTGACTCTGTCAAAAGGGCAATGATGGGTAATTTGGTTGTTAAGCTGCATAGGAAACTGATTGGTTGGAAGATAGGTTTAAGCTAGTACTGCTTTGTGGGCTATTCCAGGTAAACGAAAAAGATGGTTGCTTTGTACATCCTAGGTACAAGCAAGTTGTATAGGATAAAACCATGAATCCAAATATGAGATTGTTCTCTAACGTTCTAGAGAAGACAATTCAAATCCATCAGGAAATACCCCGTGGCATTTTGAGCATACCTTGGAAGGTATGGTACGAATTGCACGGTCACCTGTGCATGGTGGTAAACCATAAATTAATGCACCATTAACTGACAACGTAAAAGGAGCATCGTTGCAGTGGGAGGTTTCCTTAACAGGCCTATTAGTACTAGTTCGTGGAAACAGTCTCTGGACTTGTTCCCAGCTTGACAAACACCATTGTACTTATCCCTTAATGCGCAACGAAGCTGTTAAGACAAACGATACAGTTTAATGACGTCAAGTCATGGATTCATAAATGAATCAGTAAAGATTATGTTTGTATATCAGGATCAGTGATTGCCAAATAGCTTACTAGCTATAAGTAACTGATTGATATACAAGGAAAGAAATGCTCGAATGGTAACCTAGTGTATTCGAGAGTCTAGGTTAGGGAGTAAGGTGTGTTTTCACAACAAAACTTTCTCACTGGTTGCAATTATTAAACCCATTCGAATTCTTTTAACCATAACAACACATATGAATATAAACATCTGGAAGATGGATGACGTCATCCGTATTTTTATAAACGGGTACCTTTATAAAAGATGACGACATCTGTATGCAACAACTAGATAAGTTATGTGCAATGAAAAGCATCATGTCTGGAAGCCAAGGTAGTTCTAGTATGAACTTAAAGGAGCTTCAAGGTCATGTAACAGAGATTTTGATATTGTCTATCGAGAATAATAGTTTCATGTACCACTTATGTGTCAGCGGAAGCGTGGTTTTCCTTGCACATTATGTAGATGGTATTTTCACTTTCGAAAACGGAGTGGAGATATTATCAGGCATAAAGAGATGGTTATCCGAACAGTTTCAGAAGTAGGACTTATGAGATTTTGGAACATCTTTTGAATTAAGGTCTTGTGTTATCACGAGAAAAGGATTTTCTGGTATCTCAGGCCGCTTAAATTGATTCTGTGTTGAGTCGTTCATAGCAAGAAAGATTGTTATCTTTCAATATTGTAAATGAACGAAGTCAGATATCTGTACTGCTAGCCTTGTGAGTTAAATGGCATCAGATATCCAGGAGGATCATAAGGAAAGGTAATCGACCTCTAACTATGTGTTGGCCTTGGAGGAGAAGTTATAGGAATTCAACACAGAAGTGTGTTGCGAATTCTAGTATGAAGGCTGAGCTTTTGACAACTTCATTAGCTTTGCAAGAAGCAGTATAACTCCGGTGCTATCCTCTAGAGGTGTGTGTTCTGAGTTTGCCTAATAAAATCACATCGAATTGTGATCATGTTCGTGCAATGACAAACTCAAGGGAACCCAAGACTCATAAGGAGGTGAAACAAATAGGATGTGTGATATCACATCATAAAAGAAATCGTGACAAGAGGTAACGTGAATGCAGTGGGAGTGATTGACAGTATAGACACACTTAATACTTTGATAAAGCAATGGTATTATGCTTTAAGTATAAGTGGGAGATTGTTGGGATTGTATACTGAAAGCATATATGATTAAGTGTTTTGTACACTGGTCTTCATATATGTGTTCCCACAACAATGCTCGTTGTCTGATGAAACAAACATACAACGAACCATAATATCCTATTATCTCGCCTATAGGGATGACCATATGGTGTGTAGGAGATCACAGAGGATCATATGAGTCGTTAGACCTAGTAAGATATAAACAGTATCACAGCTGAGATAGTCCCTGGATAGGCTGTCGGTCTAAGCAGCGGCGCATCGGTTCATAAGTGGGCTTATCCTAGCTACTTGATGTGTCGGTACATGGTTATGTATTGATGGGATCAATAGTGGGATGTGCCATTCTCATTGACATATGAATGAGCCAGATCCCTAACATACTTCCTATGATCATAAACCTAACTGTAGGATAAGGGGCACACACAGATTGACCACACTTTGATTTACCATAGTGGCGAGTCTTACATGTACTCTTATACCCGTATTTTGGGTGTTGGCAATTTGTGTGTGGCCTGCTTAGGCTGGACGTTTAGGTAAGCATATCCGTTTCAGGATGGTGACATTCCCTGAGTAACTCACAAGGTTCATTATGCTAAACCCTGCAGGTTGAATTATTTAATTCAGACATAATTGAAAAGGAGTGAGTGGTATTACTCAGGAAATAAGAGATTAATTAATTATGGCTAATTGCCGTAAGCCAAATTAATTAATGAATATCTAAAACCATAAATATGTGGATCATGTTAGTTTGGTGCAACCCGTTCCTAATAATGTGGTAATAAAGGGGCGAGTCAGCATTGTTACCGTGGTGAAGGTTAAAACAATATTTTATTAATTAATTATGTTCTGGGTTGAACAAGGAAGGATTAATTATTAAAGAGGGTCCTCTTTATTATTTGCATTTGATCCCTGGTCTGGCCCATGAACTGCTCAAGCCCATTAGGGTTAGGGTTTCTCAAAACCTTAACACTATATATATGCCTTCTCTCTATTAGATCAAGTTAGATTTTTCAGTATAGTTAGAAAATAGGGAGAGAACGGCGGCGGCGATCTATAGGGAGAAACTGATCGATTTCTCCAGATCTCGGATTCAAATTGGTAGATAATCCTCACCAGATTTCCAAGGAGCAAGGGAACAGATCAGAAGATCAGATCTGTAGGAACAACTGTTCATCGCCGGCATTCAGATTCAGATCCAGATCTATTTCATTGTTATTGGCTCCGATGTAGATCAGTAGATCAAACTGTGAAATCAGGTATTCTCTAAATCCATCCTCTGCAATTAATTTTGTAGTAGCATGCATAGGATCGCATGGTTTATTTAATTGAAATTTGTTCCAGGTATCCTAAGAACGATCCTTGGCAAGAAATTCATTAATGGCAACTCGTGTTGTCCATTTTAGACTCAAACCATACAGGGGGGTCACCGCTTCAGATCTAATCGACGGTTTAGGAGATTCGAGACTCTTCGTATGGTGTCCCACGCCACTATGAACTTGAGTAATTGTGACGTGTCGACTCATGTTTGTCGCAGCTAGTTGCACACATTAAATGCATCGTGTCACATACACTTAGTGGATTTGAAATTCAAAAAGTTCGCGCTTTGACTTTCTGAGATTGTTGAGAGCTTGGACTCAAAAATCTACTAGCATTGGGATCCTTAGCAAGCGAATAAAGTGCTGAGAGCTTGGACTCAGCATCCAAATCCTAGCATCCCTATATTCAAATATTGACAGCTGATGGCACGGTCTCATCAATCAATCTCTAGCAACCGTCTGTCCCCACTTCTTGCTACTTGCTGAATATTATAACGTAGCATTCTCATGAAATGCTGAGAGCTTGGACTCAACATTCACTCTCTAGCAAACATCTGATCCACTTGTTATAATATTACATCCTTAGGAACTGCTGAGAGCTTGGACTCAGCATTCCTCTGCACCGAAAAACTTGTTGCAAGAAAACCACTGGTAGCATATTACATAGTGTAATATCACACTACTTAGAATCTGCTGAGAGCTTGGACTCGGCATCCACTTGCTCAACAACCATATCTTAGCAACAAAAATTCAGCACTTCAAAAACGTAAGCTAGGATACGTTTCTCTCCTTGAGAATATGGAGAAAATTCAAGAAATCCAGAAAGAATGAGAGTTTGAACTCATTCATCCCCATCCTTTTCTAACTCCATGAGGCCTAACTTTAGACATAACTCTTTAAATCTGGCCTCAGCAAGCGGCTTAGTGAAGATATCAGCAAGCTGATCTTCGGTGCATATGTATTGAACATCAATATCATTCTTTTCTTGGTGATCTCTGAAGAAATGATGTCGGATGTCAATATTCTTCGTCCTGGAATGATGAACAGGATTCTATATAATGCACCTACCACTGTTCTTGTCGCAATAGATTGGCACGTATTCTGGAGGAATGTCATAATCTTGAAGTTGTTGACGAATCCACAACACTTGCGCACAACAACTTGCGGCTGCTACATATTCTGGTTCAGTTATAGACGTCGCCACAGAGTGTTGTTTCTTACTAAACCAACTTATTAGCTTGTGTCCAAGAAATTAGCATGTGCCACTCGTGCTCTTCCGATCAATCTTGCACCCTCCAAAGTCTGAGTCAGAATATCCACTGAGTGCTAGCCCATCAGACCTTGGATACCAAATTCCTAGACCTTCGGTGCACTTGAGGTATCGGATTATCCTCTTATCAGTATCCAAATGCGATTTCTTTGGATTTGCTTAATATCGCGCGCAGACTCCTACGGCATAGGAAATATCTGGTTTGCTAGCTGTGAGGTAAAGCAAGGATCCAATAATACCTCTGTAGAGAGTAGGATTCACTGCTTCCCCTCCTTCATCAAGGGAGGTCTGGCAGCTCGTGCTTATGGGAATCGTTAGGCTCTTCGTCTTCTCTGGACTATACTTAGCAATGAGATCTCTTGTATACTTCCTCTAATGTATAAAGATCCCTTCACGCGATTGCTGAACTTGAAGTCCAAGAAAATAAGACATCTTCCCAATCATGCTCATCAGGAAATTTCTTTGCATTAGCTCTGAGAACTTTTCACATAACACCGGATTCTTAGAGCCAAAGATAATTTCATCGACATATATCTGCACAAGTAATATGCTTTCTTCATCGTTAACGTGAAAGAGAGTCTGGTCTATCTTCCCTTTCTTGAAACCATTGTCCAGCAAGAACTTGGACAAAGTTCCATACCATGCCGTCGGTGCCTGCTATAAACCATATAAGGCTTTCGTTAGCCAATAAACTTGGTTTCCTTGTTCGAAGCCTGGTGGTTGCTCAACATATACTTCTTCTTTGAGCTCACTGTTAATAAAATCACTTTTCACGTCCATCTACAGGACTGAAAACTCATTATGGGCAGCATATGCGAGAAACATTCTTATTGCTTCCAGTCGGGCTACTGGAGCAAAGGTCTCATCATAATCAATTCCCTCGCATTGTCTGTATCCTTTGGATACTAGACGCGTTTTATTTCGGATGACTGTTCCTGACTCATCCTTCTTGTTCTTGAACACCCACTTTTTTCCAATAACGCTTTGATGCTCGGGTCTGTCTACAAGATCCCAAACATGATTGCGCGTGAATTCTACTAGCTCCTCCTACATAACATTCACCCAATCTCGAGATTGTTGAGCATCGTCAATCTTCGTAGGCTATTCATGCGATATGTAACACACTAGCATCACATTTCCTTGTCGCGTCCTGGTAGCCACGTGAAGCACACACAATTAACACGTTAAATTTATCAATCCGGTCTCTTTTCTAATTTGCTCAAGTGGATATCATCTACTCAATTGAAGGGTATCAATAGCTAGGTTACTCAAAAGTCATTGATTTTTATCTATCTAGGCAATGAATCATAAACTAAGCTTTTAATGCAAACAATCAATTATTAAACAAATTGCTAACTTCTCCAATTATGTAATTCAATCAATGGTTTAGGTAGATTAAGATAACAAATTCGACAATCTTAAAAGATAGTGAGTGTTTGTAAACTTCAATTGTTCCGAATTAAACTAAGTTGTGTTGCAAACGAATTTTAATTCCTATGAGGTTGAGCAACCGACTCTAATGTCACTAGTCACTTGCTACGGATAACTAGCGGTAGATGACACTAGGAGTTGCAAACAGCTACGTTATTAACTCCTAGGCCACTCCCAATCGACCATCAATTATCGCCCTACAATCCTAGCACCGCACATAGATTGGAACTAGAATTATAAGATTATGCACTTATCACGACGATTCCGTTCGCGTGTGGGCTACAATGTTCACGTCAACTACCTAAAGGCTGGCTATTACCTACACCTAATAGGCAAGAAACAAGCTCAAGTGCAAATAAACCCCTCATAGGAAAGTAAACAAACACAATCGATTCAATCCATCATAATATCCGTTATACAACACTCACTAATTAAAAATTAGTTCTCCATACCTTGAGTTAAGTTCAAAACAAATTGAGAATTAAGAGAATTCATTACAAAACTTCAAGGTCAACGATTGATCTTCTTCGGTTGTCTTCTTTGAATCCAATCTACCTCTCTTCCTTCTTCAATCTTCACCAAATGGATGGAATGTGGCTTGATTCCCCTTGATTTTGGTTGGAGATAGGTTTGGAGATGAATCTAGGGAAAAGTATCGTGACGGTTATTCTAATTTTTGCAAAAGGTTCTTCAATTAACTGATTTTCCCCCTTTTATAGGCGAGCAAACAGGTCCTCGGATAGCCCGAGCCAACCATGGCTCGCCCGAGCCTTCCTGGAAATGGTGGAGAACCTGGGAACCCTGTTCTGGCTCGGCCGAGCTAGAACCGCTCGACCGAGCCTGCTCTCTGTCAGCATGGCTCGATCGAGCCTGCATTGCTCGGCCGAGCGAGCCCACTGTCCGGATCAGCTCGGCTGAGCCTGCTTCGCCCGGTCGGGTGACTCCTCCAAGCCTCCGAAACTCTCCTTTCACTCCGCTCGGACGAACCTCACCTCCTCGAACATCAAACTTGGATGATTTTCCTCCAAAACTCCACCAAATATGCCATATTATGCTCAAAACACGTCCTACAACATTTCCAACACAAAAACACGAAAACAAGACAAAAGAACAACGAAAGCATATGATATGAGGGTAAAATGGCCACAAACATGCACGCTCACACATCGAAAAAAGGTCATTTTGCACACATATCACGTCCTGATTGGATCATTGACGTCATAAATGATAACATCTAGGGGGTGATCACGTAGCCATCTCGGTCTTGGATTGCTGGTTGCTGGGGTTTCGTTGCTAGCTTCGCCTGCTGAATTGTTCTCTGCTAGAACATTCTCCTCAGCAATCACCTAAGGTTCAGCATTCTGTACCTCAACATTCCGTATCTCAGCAACAGGAATCTCAACATTCTGAACTTCAGCATTCTGCATCTCAGCATTTGGAATTTCAGCATCTTCCTTAGCGATCTCCTGAGCAACGCCCAATCTTCCTTCAGCAACTCGTTCTTGATCTAGGATTTCTTCGTCTTCTTCTTCGAGCGATTCCAAAATCTCGAAATTATCATTAAGATAAATTTGGTTGGTGGCCTAAGCATGATATTAGCATTATCGGCCGGTTCAGCAGTTTGGGCACCTGCTGAATGCGCCTGAGTTGGATTACAATCATTCATTGACCTAGTCGGATCAATCTGCATATTTTCGAAAGAATTCAAGATAGATTGACCATAGACATCATTAGCCTCATGATTGTCATCCTTTTTCTCTCTTAAAATCTTGTGCACTAGAGTAGACTAAAAAAAAAAAACATTGCATGTTATTTCCACAACTTGAGTCGTCTTGTTTAACACTCTATAGCCTTTGTGAGAAGGATGCCCCTAACCAAGGAACACACCTTCATCAGACTTAGGCAAAAAAGTGTTAAACATCGACTTCCCATTGTTATGAATATAACATGTCGAACCAAAAGCACGAAGATGAGTCAGAGAAGGCTTACAACCATTGTACACTTCATAAGGAGTCTTACTGAATCTACCATTGATTGCACTCCTATTCTGAGTGTAGCAGGCAGTCATGAATGCTTCGCCCCAATACGTTCCACTCAGACCAGAGTCGGCTAGCATCGACCGCACTGCTTTCTTCAAGGTCCTATTCCTTCTCTCTGCTAAACCATTCTGTTGGGGGGTCCTAGCAGTGGATTTCTCATGCCCGATTCCAGCTTTGGCACAAAAATCCATAAGAATACCATTGCAAAATTCAGTCCCGTTGTTTGATCTAATTCTTTTAACGGTGACCTCTTTGCTATTCTGCTCCTTGAGGATCAACTCTGGTAGAATGAGTTTTACTTCATCCTTGGTCCTTAGCAATCTGACCCACGTGTACCTGGAAAAGTCATCAATAACCACAAGTATATAAACCTTTTTACTTACAGTGGCTGGAGAGACTGGGCCAAATAGATCCATGTGCAAAAGCTCAAGGATTCTTTCAGAAGTGGCCTTCTCCGGGTTTGTCTTGAAGGATGCCTTCGTCTGCTTCCCTTGCTGGCAAGCTGTGCATACGCCTTCCTTTCTGAAGGTCGCCTCAGTCAATCCTACGACAAGATTGTGCTTGGCTAGGTAGTTAATGGTTTTAAAGTTCAGATGAGTTAACCTCTTATGCCATAGCCAATTTGTCTCTTTCTTGTTGAATGCAACGAAGCATGAATGTTGTTGGCTGCTTTGCCAATCAACAGTATATAGGCCACCCTTGCGGATGCCTCTTAGCTTCACTTCACCTTTAGGACTATCAACAATCTCACATCCAGTGTTAATGAAATAAACATTATACCCATTCTCGCATAGTTGGCTGATGCTCAGTAGGTTGTGCTTGAGATTGGAGTCGAGAGCAACGTTGATGATTCTCATTCCATCTTGCTCGATGCATCCTCAACCTTTGCTATTGTCACCAAACATGACTGTGGGGCCATAAACTCTTTGATGTTCTGAGAATAACTCTTCTCGCCCCGTCATGTGGCCTGAGCAGCCACTATCTAGGATCCATTCATTTGACATTCATGATGTATCAGCTCTTGGATCCTGTTCCTGCTAAAATCAACAATTTTGTTTAGGTACCCGCTTAGCATCGGGTCCTGCAGGATTAGCGTGGATCATGGTCCCTTTTGGAACCCACATCTTGGTGATCTTCAAGATTTTCTTCTAGACATCACCTTTAGCAACCTTCTCAACCTTCGTTGGATAAGCAAACTTCGCATAATATGAACGAGGTGGAGTAGTGTGCTTAGCCTTCATAGTCCTTTTAAAAGGAAAATGGTTGGACTCAGGCCTCACATAGGTGTTCCTCCTATGTGGTGTGTACTTAGGATATTGTGGACTTACAGCATGGTATGCAACCTGTTTGCCACTTAGTGAATGTAAGATTTGCTATCCTAGCATTGGATGCACAATGCTCAACATTTATCCTCGACACTGCTGAGTGTGGCCTAGCAGACATCCTCTGGGTACTCTGCTGAATCCAGCAGATGCATGCTTGCTACGCCAATCTTTCTTCTTAGCAGTTGACGACTCAGCAATTGCCTTTCCTTTCTCAGCATTGACTTTTCCAGCAGAAACAAATAAAATCTTTCGCTGCTTAGAAAATTTAACATTCTTACTCAAAACTTCCTTAGAGGATTTTCCTACGACTTCAACACAACCAAGACCCAATCATGATTTATCAGAATGTTTTCTTTGTTTGCTCACAATGGGACTTAGAACTGCCTTGCTGGATGTGTAAGCATAAATGCAATCCTCCTTAGGTTTATTCTTCAAAGCTAGATTCTCTTTTTCAATAATTTGAAAATTTTCAGTAAGCTTAGAGTAATCAGCTTTGACTTTCAAAAGTTCCTCACTATCAGACCTTAGTCTTTCGACTTCCTCGGTCAAAGATGTAACTTTGAGTTTCAGTGAGGTATTCTCTCTCACAATAGCATTTTTTATCTCGTACATTTTTTAAAATTCTATTGAAAGCTTTGTGAGATAATCATCCTTGGAATCTAATGAAGAATCCTCCCATTCATGTATGATTGTTGAATTAGAGATGCTAGTAGAATGTACCTCCTGAGCATCGACTGCTAGAGCCGACTCAGCATTCTGCTCAGCTTCAGCATCCTGATCATTAACAATATTCGCCATAAGGACCAGCATGGCCTCCTCCTCATCCTCTTCTGATGAATAATATTCCTCATCATTGTCAGGGATGTCGAGCAATTGTGTCCTAGTCAGCAGCGCTCGCGTGACTGCTTTGAAGGATCTCCTCTCAAACCTTTGCTTGAGGCGCTCTCTTTCCTCCTTGCTCACCTTAGGACACTCGTGCATTAGATGATCTGGAAAATTGCATTTGAAGCACGTCCTAAGCTTCCTTTCAGCTGATCTGGAGGAGGATGTGAGCTTGTCTTCTTTTTCTGCTTTGGCTTCCAGCATAAGCTTTTGAAGCTTTCGCATCTGCTCTTCGAGCTCACTGATCTTGAGATCTACATGCTGTGAGCTTGAGGTTGAGACAACCTCCTTTGTTGGTGAAGCTGGTGTAGATCTCTCATTGTTGTGGAAGGGCTTCCTCGGCTTCCAACTTCTAGCATCTTTCTTAATAAAGAATGCTAGATCCTCCGGGGGTACAACGTTTGATGACGAAGTTTGAGCAACAGCTGCTTCGTTCCTTTTTTATTGCTTTATTATAAACTCACGTACTTTAAGTTGAGCAAATACCTCATATGTAGACATTTTGCTGAGGTCTTTATCGCTCAGACTCGTCATCTTCACGAACCAATCGCTCCTTGGAAAGAGTTTGGAGATGATCTTGTTTCTCATTTCTCCATTGTCATATGTCTTTTCCAAGTTCTGGAGCTCTCCAACAATGGTGTTGAATCTTTCTTCCATCGTTGTATGGATTCACCTGCAAGCATAGAGAAAGACTCATATTTATCAAAAGCTACCTGGAGTTTGTTTCTCTTCATTTGGTCTGTCTCCTAGGAAGATGCGCACACAAAGTCCCACATCTCCTTACCTGTATCGAAGTCTAGAGCCTTGTATGCCATCAACGGAGGCAAACAGTCAAGCATAAGCTTCTTTGCTAGATATTGTAGTTGAGCTCTCTTTTTATCTTCGATCGTCCATTCATCGAACGTATCGAACGTCTTCTCGACCATTGGAGGTGGTCTCGGTTGCCCCTCAGCAACTGGACCTATGAATATATTAGACTTTATGATCTTTATGGACCCCTTAGAGAGAACGTCTACCATCTCCGGATTATACATTGGAGCTGGATGGTGGCCATCTTCTGCCATGAGTTGAACTTCTCCTTGTTATACTTTGGAAGAGTATGGTTCATCTTGGCAAGCTTTGTGTTCCTGAGCTAAACAACAAAAATAGTGCAAAGAAAATGTAGATCTGGACAAAAGTGACTAAGAAGTAGTAAGTCTTACGACCATCCTTGCTCTGATACCACTTAATGGTCCCTGATCAGAGTCGTGATAAGCAGCCGAAAGCTACTTAGCAAATGCAGCAGAATGATTAAGTTATCTTGCACTTAGTTTCTTTTCCAAATACATAGCTTGAGGTAGGTGTTAGATTGCTTCAGATATACTCTAGCAACTTGAGGTTGCTAGGTTTTAAATCAACAAGCAGAAACAATAAAACAGTAACAAGAACACAAGGTTTATAGTTGTTCGATCCTTAAAGATCTACCTCCACTCCTAAGTCGAACACTGAGAATTCACTAAAAAGATATGTTCAAGTACAAGTATTCACCTATCTCCTGTAGCAGGTGGTGAGCTTTCTAGCCAGCCACTACAAAGCTATCCTCCGTTACTTGGATCTTTGAGGTCGGCAGTTGCGGCTAAGTCAAGGGCGCACCTTCGTAAAACTTAGCTTTATTGCAATGGAAGCTTTATAGGTCCTTCAGAACTCTCCTGGGGTGTTTTGGTAAAAGCCCATCTTAGTCAATCTCTTTTCAAAGATGTGACTACTGGATGCTTCCTAGGATGGAAGTTATCGCAATGATTAGATTTTTGAGCAAAGTCAAGAAATCTCTTCAATGTAATATCAGATATTCAATGAGGAGGACACTACAGTTGTTGAGAGCTTTGAATTCTTCTCTTCACGGAGCTCTCAACGGACTACTCTCTTTTTGCTTTTGTTCGCTTGTAAAAGGAATATTTTGTGATTTGCAGTTGTGTGTTGTAGTAGAGCAGTAGTTCTTCTCTCTGTTTGGACTTATCTTTTATATCTGGAGATTCAGAACTTGAATCTCCATACCTGTTAGACACAACGATCTTCTTTGTCCAAAAGAGTGTCTACTTTTTCTTCCTTTCTGGCGTGCTACAGTGCTTTATCACCTACTTCATGAAAGCTTATCATCCTTGGTTGTACCTTTGTCAGAACGGGCGTCTTAGCAATCGTTGCTAGGTGTTTCTTTGCTTAGCATTTAATCGGAGAATGCTGGGATTGATCTGCTAAGCCTTTTGATTGCTGAGCTCTTCTAGCAATCTGCTAAGTACCAGCGAATGCTGACTCCTTCAGCATTCTGCTATCACTTGATATCTTGCTTCCTGATTGCTATAGCTTCTAGCAATCTCCTGAGCAAATAGTGAATGCTGACTCCTTCAGCATTCTGCTATCTCTTTTCTTCCAATTGATGAGTAAATACTCCTAGCAATCATTTCCTTCAGCATATGACTACTAACACCTTAGCAGTCATTCTTCTAGCACTTGTCTGCTATCTCCTTAGCAGTCATTTCTGTCTGTTGACTTCTCTAGCAATCTGCTTGACTGCTAAGAACATTCCTAGCATCCAGAATTTCCGAAGTCTTCGTTTCAATTGCTGAATCCTCAGCAATCTTCCGCAAGTACTTTTAATCTATTACAACTCGAAATATTTCCTAAATAGGATATTACACAGAGTTGCTAGACTATCTAGATTTCAGCAATGATCGACCAAACTAACTAAGGCTTTGATTCAACAAAACCTTTACAATTTGATCCTTAAAACTAGATTTATAATATAAATCAAGGAATATTTTCCTAACGGCTAAGATGCCAGCCGTATGCAAATAGCAAGCAAACGACCATCAACAATCAAGAGATACATTAGAGTAATAAATCAGAAGGATCAAAATCACAAGAAACTCGACGAATCAGAGAACAGAACAATCATCAGACATAAAGGCGGAGAACAATCATCAGACATAAAGGCGTATTCAAACCTAAACAAAAAGATCCATTCTAACAGAGACGACCATAAATAGAAGCTACGCCAATCAGAGACGAGGAGACTTGAAGAGTCTCTGTCCACTGCAGAAAAATGAAGAACGCGGATAGGCTAGCAATGCCTTTGAGTCTAACAGATAAGATTCAAACAGTCGTTTGAATCATCACATATAAATAGGTGTCATCCAGACTTGATTCAAAGGTTCGCGAATTTCTACTTACAGAGATAACAAGAAAAGATCTAATCACTCTCTACACTACGCGTACTCATCCGAGCTAGTACTTGATTGAAGCTTTCCTACAAGCTCGAGACTTGCGAAGTTAAGCTTCCAAGGTTATTCTTGGATTCTTTCATCTCAGGAAAGAATCTAGCAATCACGATTGCACTGCAAGCGTGATTCTTACTGGCAATGCCAACACAAGGATAGGTTCTGGGAAGAACTATAAAACTCCCAACAGTCGACGTCCAAGGAGAAGGGAGGTTTGTCCTCACTCTACAGAGCGACAAAGGAGGAAGATTGAAGAGCGAGGTGCTTGAAGGTGCGCGCTGACTAGACGGAGGAGCTGCTCAATGTTAGAGATAAGGCCTGACCTTGTACCCAATCTTTTAGTGAGTTTTCAGTTGGAGGACTGAAGAGTGAACGTAGAACAGTTGTCCGAACCACTATAAATCCTTGTGTCCCTACTACTTTAGTTTGTTATACTGTGCATACGTATATTTCAAACTCAACACATTAAGTGTTGTAGTATAAATTGCTAATAAATTTAACAAATAATTGATCTAAATCACATTTGCTAAACACTTGCTAATTTGAGACCCTAACAAGATAAGTGCAAGATTGTATTAATACTTCCGCTGCATTTAAAACATTATGAACGGGGACCAACAAGTGGTATCAGAGCGATTGGTCTTTACAAACTAGCTGCTTCTGAGTCGCTTTGGACCAGATCCATATTTTCCTTGCATATTTGTGTTTCTGTGTTTAGCTCAGGTATAAAGCAATGACGAACAACGCAAAGTTTGCAAAATTTGCAAAGTTCGCTCCTCAAAGCTACTCCGCTTGGAAAATGAGGTCATTGATCCCATTTATGAATATACATCCCGAGATAAAGCAAGTGATAAAAAATGGACCAATCAAAATCCAAAAGGTAAAAAATGGAGTTGGAGAGGATGTAGCAGGACCAGATGTAATGGTGGATAAGCCGTATGGAGAATGGACTAAAGAAGATCGAGTTCGTGGCCAACTGGATTATGTAGCCATGGATTTAATCTTAAGATCCTTGTCACCTACCCTAATGGCAGAAACCTTGGAGTACAAGAATGCCAAAGAAATGTGGGAATTTCTGGGAAGTCTAAGCACTGAGACGGATCAAATGAAGAGAAACAAGCTACAATAATGGGTAGACAGGTATGAATCTTTTCAATTGATTTTAGGTGAAACCATCAAGGACATGGAGGCCAGATTCAACACCATTGTAGCTGAATTAAAGAAGCTGGGAAGAAAGTAGGAGCTTCCAGACCTGAATTCGAAGATTCTCTCGAGACTACTAAAGAAGGACAGGTTTGTCAAAGTGACCAGTCTAAAGGAGAAAGATTTGTCAGCAATAAGTACCAAAAAGTGTTCGCTCAACTAAAGGCGCATGAAAGGAATATTACGCAAATCAACAAAAACAAAGCTGTTCGTGCTGCAATAACCATTGAAGAACCAGTTGAGGATGCTGCATTCTTCGTGAAGAAAGACGGACAAAAGTGGAAAACTAAGAAGTCGCTTCACTCAGAACGACCAGGTCAAAATAGTTCAACAGAGGAGATTCCTTCCACCAATGGATCTCAAGGAAAAGAAGCAGAATGCTCAGTCACGAGCTAGAATAACAAATGAAAAGATTACAATAGCTACTGCTGAAAGTCAAAGGAAAAAAGGTTGAATTCCATCATAGTTAACCAACAGACAACAGAAATGTCAAGAAGACACCAAGAACGTGATATGAATGCAATTCCACAGAACATCTGAAGTTTGAACGTCCTTGAATAGATCCAGAAGAAAGGGATCGATTGAGGAAACTATTCAAAAGGCGAGCTTCAAAAGTTGTAACGAAATCTTTGTTGACAAGGACAGAACTACAAGACATCCCGGATCATGAAGATGAACACTATTCATTAGAGGATGAAGATGATGTTCTTTTGGTATTCATGGCCCACATCAATGCAGAGCAGACAGGAGAATCAACTCTAGTTGTCACAAGAAACAAGGTAACAACCTCTACCTTGTCTGCTGCTTCTACTTCTGATAATATGCATGACACTGTTGATTCATATTACTTGGAATCAGACGAGATAACTATAGAATTTTTGCAAAAAGAATTTTCAAAAGTTGATGCATTAAAGGACGTTCTAGTAAAAGAAAATTCCTCGCTAAAATCTCAACTTTCCATTTTGACCAGTGATATTGAAAAATCTAGGTCAGTAGAAGAGGAACTTTTAAAATTGAAAACAAAATTCTTCTCATTGAATGAAAACTTTGGTATTTTAAAACAGGAGAATGAAGCCTTGAGAAACAAAAACTCCGTGCAAAATACCTGTCAGTGTAAATTTTCAAAAAGCACGAGAGAAGAAAGACAAAGAAACACAAGAAGGAAAATTCTAAGCCAATTGCTCAGCATAAATGTTGGCAAACTAACATCCCTCAGCTAACTACTCAGCAAAGACTAAATTACAAGTCTGCTGAGAAAAGGCCAGCAATGTCAAGGTATGTAACCCAGCAGACTGTTCCATCTGCTAGGAAGGTTCATACAAATCTTAGCAAGACTAAGTAATCTGTTGAGATTGCTAGGAAGCCAGCATACACTCTAAGTAGAAGGAACACCTACTTGAGGCCAGAGTATAAATTAAAACGTTTTCAAAAGACAGTGATGGCTCGACACACTACTACACATTCCTATGCCGATTTAAGATATTACTCCAATAGGAACAGAAGGGTAGTAAAACGTGGTGACAAACGAAATATCACAATCACGAAGGTCTGGATTCCCAAAGGAATAATCCAAAGAACTAATCCACGAGGACCTGTAATTGATCAGGTACCGAAAATATAACTTCTTTGTTTTGCAAGAACTGGGTCCAGGAAGATAAACTTCAAGAAAACTAAAAGAATGGGTCCTAGACAGTGCATGCTCAGGTCACATGATAGGAGATGAAGAGATTTTCACAGAACTCCATAAGATCAGAGGACCTTCAGTCTCATTTGGTGACAACTCAAAGGCTAGAGTAATCGGAAGAGGGTGCATCGAGCAGAATGGAATGCGAATAATCAATGTGACCCTCATCGACAGTCTCAAGCACAATCTACTGAGCATCAGCCAGCTAAGTGAAAATAGAAATATATTGTTTCTTTCTTTGATACAGGTTGGGAGATTGCTGATAGGACCACTGGAAAAGTAAAGCTTAGAGGAATCAGGAAAGGAGAACTCTATGTTATTGATTGGGAAAGTGGTCAGCAAGCATCATGCTTCATAGCATTCAGCAAGGAAGAGACTAACTAGCTATGGCACAAAAGGGTAACACATCTAAACATTAAAACTATCAATTATATTGTCAAGAATAACATTGTTGCATGACTACCTAAGGAAACCTTTAAGAAGGAAGGAATATACAGAGCCTGTCAATAAGGAAAACATGACAACGCGTCGTTTAGATCCAATCCGAAAAGGCCACATCAAACAGAATCCTTGAGGTGCTGCACATGGATTTATTGGGACTAGTGACTCCACCCACTGTAGGAAATTAACAATATACCTTGGTTGTTATTGATGACTATTCCAGGTACACATGGGTGAGACTACTAAAAAGCAAGGACGAGGTGAAGATTATCCTGCCGGAACTGATACTTCGAACACAGAATGACAAAGAGCTCACGGTGAAAAGGGTATGATCCGACAATGGTACAAAATTCTGTAACGGAGCAATAATGTTCTTCTGCGCTGACACTAGGATAGGACATGAAAGGTCCACTTCAAGAACACCACAGTAGAACGGTTTTGCAGTAAGAAGAAACAGGGCTCTCAAAGAGGTTGTGCGAACAATGCTTGCGGATACATATTTAAATCAAAGGTATTGTGGAGAAGCTGCAAGAAATGATTTCTACACGCAGAATCAAAGTGGAATGAGTCCTCGCTTCAACAAGACTCCCTTCTAAATATATCATGGTCTTAAGCCTATCTTAGCTCATCTTCGTGCTTTTGATTCACCATGTTATATCTATAATAACGAGAAGTCGAAGTTAAGTACTCTTTCTCCCAAAGCTGACGAAGGAGTGTTCCTAGGACACAGACATCCATCTCACAAGGGATATAGAGTGCTTAACAAGAAAACCAAGATTGTGGAAATAACATGCAATGTTATTTTTAATGAAGCTACTTTAGTGCGCAGGACTATGAAAGGTCAAAGAGAAGAAACTCATGAAACCAATGATGTCAATAGATCTTCGGACTTGAATACTTCCGAAGTTAAGCCTATTGATCCGACTAGGTTAATGAGTGAATCATCATCTCTACTGGAGACCTTGACTGATCACCCAACAATCAAGATGGCCTGCGATGCAAATGGTAATGTTGAGGCCAATCCAAATACTCTCAAAGAGCTTACATGTCGAAGGGGAACTCAAGTGAAAGGAAGTCATTCAACGAAATAAAGATATTGCTGAGAATTTCCAAAATGGCGAGAGAATTACTAAAGACAACTCTACTGAAGATAACCAAGAAGAGAATGCTGGAAATAGGAATACGATGTCAGCAAACCTAAATCCAGTAGATGATATGCCAGAAAAAGTCATTCAGCAAAAGACAGTCCAACAAGTGTGATAGACGGTTTTGAAAATCTACAGCTTGTTGATGTACCAGTCTCAGAAGAACCTATTGGAACGTCCAACACTCAAGTCATTCTAGTAGAATAACTATAAAGACAAAAGTGGTTGCTCAGAGATCATCCTACTGAAGTGATCTTAGGAGATCTTACAGATCCAATCCGAACCAGACACAACACCATGCAAACGTGCTTCATATCATAGGAAGAGCCTACCAAAGTAGCAGACGCACTTAAAGTAGCTGATTGGATCAACGCGATGCGGGAGGAATTATCATAGTTCACGAGGAATCACGTATGGGATCTCGTCAATCGGCTGACATATCAATCAAGTGATAGGAAACAAATGGGTATTCAAGAACAAGCGTGAAAAAAATGGACTCGTCGTACGCAATAAGCCATACTCGTTACTAAGGGATATACACAATGCAAAGGAATAGACTTTGACAAAACCTTTGCTCAGGTAGCCCGACTGGAAGCATTCAGGTTATTTCTAGCATATGTTGCCCATCATGGTTAGACTGTCTTTCAGATTGACGTCAAAAGTGCATTCCTGAATGGAGAATTAAAGGAGGAAGTCTACGTGGAGAAACCTGCAGGGTTCGAGCACGGAAACAATGTGTATAGATTAAAGAAAGCTCTCTATGGTTTGAAACATGCCCCACGAACTTGGTACAAGACGTTATCATAGTTTCTGCTAAAGAATGGATTCAGAAAAAGGAAGATTGATAGGACGTTATTTTTTATTAAAGATGCCAAAGAAATTTTTCTCGTCCAAATCTACGTGGATGACATCATATTTGGATCAAGAAATCTTACACTATGTGAAAAGTTTGCTAGACTTAAGCAGACTAACTTCTAGATGTATGATGGGAAAGATGTCATATTTCGTAGGACTGCAATTTCATAAATCTAGTGATGGGATCTTCATTCACCAGAAGAAGTATATCAAGGATCTCATCATCAAATTTTACCCAGAGAAGACAAAGACACTGCAGATTCCAATGAGCGTAGCTTGTCAAATTTCAATGGATGAAGAAGGTGAATCCATAGATCCCACAACATACAAAGGTATTATTGGTTCTCTATTATATCTAACGGCCAGCTGGCCTGACATTTCGTATGTTGTAGGCGTTTGCACTAATATCAAGCAAATCCAAAGAAATTGCACATGGAGTACACATGAAGGATTGTTAGATATTTAAAAGGAACGTAATCATTAGGAATTTGGTATCCCAGAGCAGATGATCTCACATTAGTAGGATATTCAGACTCAGATTTTGGAGGATGTATAATTGATCGAAAAAGTGCGAGTGGAAATGCCAATTCCTTGGTCACAAGATGATAAGTTGGTTCAGCAAGAAGCAACATTTTGTAGCAACATCCACAACAGAAGCGGAGTATGTAGCTGCAGCAAGCTGATGTACACAAGTGTTGTGGATCAAACAACAACTTAAGGACTATGAAGACAGCACTGGTTGCGTTCCTATATACTACGACAACAACAGTGCGATGTGCATCATAAAGAATCCAGTACATCATTCCAGGACGAAGCATATTGATATCCGACATCACTTTTTAGAGATTGTGTTGAGAAAAATGACATCTCAGTACATTATATCAGGACAGAAGATCAACTAGCAGACATCTTCACTAAACCTCTAGAAGAAGGATGATTTAAGGAGCTTTATCTCAAGCTCGATCTATTGGAACTAGATGAGGCTACGGAAAATTGAGTCCCAACTGTCATTCTATTCTTGGTATTCTCAAGAATTGGAATTGTATAATGATTTGGATTTCTTAAAGATTATGCGGAATAAGAGTGTGTCCAAGGTCACACTCTTCAGAGGAATTTTGACATATTCCATCTGATTGCTGAGTCCCAGCTCTCAACAATCTTGACGGTCAAATGTAGAAAAATATTGATTTCAACAAATTAAGTCAAGAAAATGCTGAGTCCCATCTCTCAACATATCAAGATGACAGTTGAATCAAGAACTGCTGAATCAATTTTGGAAAATTGATCAGATAAGGGAACAAATATCTGGATACTCAACCGACATATTAATTAAAGATCTTCTTTAATGATGAAGCGATGATTGATATTCGCTATCATTACTGAAGATTTCGTTCAAGGCACGAGATGATTCAGTTCTAAAAATAGTGTTTCGAATGGCCACACGGAATGTCATACCAAAACCGTCGGTTCACAAGGTAGACGAAGTGATTGGTCGAACAGTTCTCTAGGAGGGGTTATGTCTATTTAAGGAGAAGCCATCCTCCTTAGGAGATCGATATTTTAAAAAAAACTCACAAACCTAGATCTACCATATGCTCTTCATTTATTTCTCTTGAAACCCTGTTGCTCGAAGAAACCAGAAATATCTTCTACCATTTCACCAAAATACCTTCAGAATAGGTTCAAGCAACGTGAGTTGGAAGTCTCCAAATTGAGAGGAAGTGTCATAATCTTCACAGAGATCATATATAAGAAGATTCTCTCAATTCTCGGTTTACCATTGACGATAAGTTTTCTGATTTTAGAATCGACCACAGATTGGAGATTCATTCCGTCAGGCCATGACAACATTCTCATTGGAGATATATAGTAGACAGACTCTTGTTAATAAAATGTGTACCCTCATCACTTATTATTGCCCTTGGGGTTCCAAACCTTGTAAAAATGTTCTTGTGCAGAAACTTTATAACCGTGCCAGCATCATTGCGGGCACATGCACAAGCTTCCAACCACCTAGACACATAGTCAACAGCTAACAGGATATACTCATTTCTAATAGAAGATGGGAATGACCCCATGAAATCCATTCCCCATACATCAAATAATTCCACTTCCACAATATTGTTTAGAGGAATAGCATTTTTGGCTGGTAGATTTCCCACTCTCTGACATCTATCACAATTCTTGACAAATTCAAATGCATCCTTGAGGATTCCTAGCCAATAAAATCCTAACTGCAACACTTTAGTTGTTGTCCTCTGTCCACCAAAATGCCCTTCGTATACTGAAGCATGACATTCACTCAAAATGGGAATCCTGTATTCTGGAACACACCTTCTAAACATCTGATCATGTCCCAACCTAAACGAAGCTGGGTCATCCCAATAATAATACTTTGCATCATGTAGAAACTTCTTCAGTTTCTGCCCATGCAAACCTATTGGTTTTCTTCCTGTGGCAAGATAATTTACAAAATCTGCAAACTAAGGTGCATCCTCTTTGCAAGCCATAAGTTGCTCATCTGGAATGTTATCATTTATCTGAACCGTGTCATCCACTCTAAATGGATTCTCCAATCTTGATAAGTGATCAACAACTTGATTTTTTGTTCTTTTTCTATCTTTGATTTCCAAATCAAACTCTTGCAGAAGAAGTATCCATCTGATCAGCCTTGGCTTTGCATCTTTCTTAGCCATTAAATATTTGATTGCAGAATGATCTGTAAACACAACCACCTTGGCTCCAACAAGATAGGATCTAAACTTGTCAAAAGCAAACACTACTGCTAAAAATTCCTTTTCTGTAGTAGTGTAATTGTTATGTGCTCCATCTATTATCTTTCTTGCATAGTAAATGGATATGAAAATTTTATCCTTTCTCTGTCCCAACACTGCTCCCACAGCATAATTACTTGCATCGCACATCAGCTCAAAGGGTTCATTCCAGTTTGGTGGTTGCATCTCAGGAGCAGTCAAAAGTGCAACTTTCAACCTAATGAATGCTTTCATACACTCATTGCTGAAATCGAATTACCTGTCTTGTTGCTTGGCTATCTTGGAAATGTCCTTGATAAACCTTCTATAGAAACCAGCATGACCCAGAAAACTTCTAACTGCGTTCACTGAATTTGGAACTGGCATCTTGTCAATAACTTCAATTTTGCAGGATCCACCTCAATGCCTTTGCTTGAAATCTTATGTCGTAGAACTACCCCCTGCTGTACCAGGAAACAACATTTCTCCCAGTTCAGAACCAGCTGTGACTTCTCACATAGTTGCAAAACATTTTCTAGATTTCCTAAACACGTGTTAAAATCCTTTCCAAACACTGAGAAGTCATCCAAAAACACTTCTAGTCCATTCTCAATTATCTCAAAGAATATTGCAATCATGCAACGCTAGAAAGTTGCTGGAGCATTACAAAGGCCAAATGGCATCCTTTGAAATGCAAAGGTCCCATAAGGACATGCAAATGTAGTCAAACGTTGATGCTCTAGGGCTATTTCAATTTGATGGTGACGAGAATACCCATCCGAAAAGCAATAGTACTCCTGACCAGCCAACCTGTCAAACATCTGATCTACAAAAGGCAGTGGGAAGTGATCCTTCATGGTGGCATCATTTCATTGGAAGCAATTATCACAGGTAAGGTATCTGGTTCTCCTATATACACTTATTTCAGATGCTCTGGCAAAGTTTTGAGCACCAGCTCACGAGGTTAGTCAAGGGAAGATTTTGGTTCATTCTGTTCCCTGCTCATAAGATCTAATGATTCAAAGTTGGGTTTGTACCCCCCGAACTTTGCGCCATGCTCTACCCATGCTACAGCATCTTCTTCAGATATTCCCTCATTCTCAAATCCTTCTTTTTGAATGTCTGCAATATATTCCTCTACTACTAATTCAAAAATCCCAACTGTAAAACAGTTCTTTGACTCATCTGCTAACTTCATAGTATTATACAGGTTAAAAGTAGTCTATTCTTCATGCACTCGCATGATTAGTTCCCCTTTCTCTACATCAATCAAGGATCTGCCAGTGGCGAGGAAAGGTCTTCCCAAGATGATAGGAACTTCTCTATCTGTTTCATAATCCAAAATAATGAAGTCTGCAGGGAAGATAAGCTTATATACCCTAACTAACACATCTTCAATCTTCTCCTCTGGATGCACAGTGGATCTATTTGCAAGCTACAATGAAATAGTTGTTGGTCTTGCTCCTCCTATGCCCAACTTCTTAAAGATTAACAATGGAATTAAATTCACACTGGCTCCCAAGTCATAGAGTGATGTTCCTACATCCCTTCGACCAATTGAATAAGGAATGGTAAAACTCCCTGGATCCTTTAATTTTGTTGGGATCTGTCTTCTTATGGGACCACTTACCTCCTCAAACAAGGATACTGTTTCAAACTCCTTAAGCCTTTTCTTTTTAGTAAAAATTTCCTCCAGGAACTTAACATAAGTGGGCATTTATTCCAATGCTTCCACCAAAAGTACATTAATGTGGATTTGTTTTAACATGTCCATAAACTTTTTAAACTGCTCCTCTTCTTTTTGTTTCTCGAATCTATCAGAAAATGGTGGCTGGGGTGGATTTTAGTCAGCCTCTATAGATTTTCTCTTACTATTGAATGCATTACCCTCAGGAACTTCAGTTGGTTTTTCCTGAGTTACCATTTCCTCATTAACTGAAGGATAAGTCTCCTTAATAGGTGTCTTTCTTTTTCTTTGTATTCTGACCTCAGCCTGGTTTTTATCTTCAGGAGATTCTACCTCTTTCTGCTAAGATTTATCAACTTATCTCTCCTCAAACTGCTTTCCACTCCTCAAGGTTACCACCTTACACTGCTCATTTCCCCCTCTAGGGTTCTCTGTGTTGCTAGGTAGGCTTCCTTGTGGTGTATTCTTGATATCATTGGCCAATAGACTGATAAGCTCATTATTTTACTCGCTTATCTATATTATTTTCTACTATTTTATGTAGTTTTATTGAGTTTATATATATATTCTATGCATGAGTCTATATTAGGTGGTATTATGCGCATTTTGGTGTTTTTGTAGGGTTTTAGGCCTAAGTTCACGAGAAATCCGTTCCGGAAGCAGTGACGTGTATGAGTAGCAGTGAAGAGTTCTTCCACAAGAGGAATTCGAGCTATTGGTACATGGAAATTGATGATTCTTTGAGTTAGCTCTCCAACGCAACTGGAATCGGGTCAATCGGAGTTCGGGAGAGAAAGTTATGGCCAAAACCGTGAGACCACGCAGAAGGGGCGAGAAGCTGAGTCGACAGACTCCAATCAGCATCAATCGACGCCGACCAAGAAGCCATGTCGATCGACGTGGATCAGCCACGATCGACGCGAGGCTGTCTGTTGGAGCAGAAATTCGAGGAAAAATGGATTTATTCATATCTTTAGCCCTAGATTTGATAGGATACACATCCACCCCTATAAATAGCTTATTAAATTCAATTTTTCAATTTGCATTATCATAGTATTCAGTTTTTAGAGTTTGAAGACTTGGGAAACACGAAACCCTTTTATTTTCTTGTAAGTTCTTTACTTTTATGCAATTGAATATGTTTTATTTTGGATTTCTATCTACGATGAGTGGCTAGAAACCCTAGCGAGTTCTAGGGGTTGATATTATTATGGATGCATGTTAGGATTAATTAATTAGGTTCATATTTTTGTGTTTATTCTATAATTCTAGATTAATTCAAGGACCGAGAGGTGACGATTAATTTTGATGTCTAGCTATTGATAGAAGGACCGAGAGGTGAATATCAATAGTCGGAATAGGAATGCATGATACGTTCTACACTATCCAAACAGATGTACTAGACTGTAGGAATTAAACTGATTTGCTTATCAGATTGACTAATTTGGTGTACTTTGAGACCGAGCGGAGATAGTCACTAGTTAGTAATCTAGGTTATATTTGCCAAACAAGGAAATATAGCATTGTTGCAGTATTCCACCTGTTAAATTACTTGACTCCTACATGTCATCCATAATAAGAGTTCTTCCCTAGAATCTGTGTTCCTTTAAATTTTCTTTCAAAACTACTTTAATTTTCAGCATTGTTTTCTTTAATTTTATAAAACCCTGATTTTCTATTCATTCAAACAATGAATCTTAGGATCATAGCTAGTATATAGGATAGTTTCCCCACACAATTCCCCTGGATCGATAACCTTAGGGTTTACAAATTTATTTGCCACTGTTTCTATAATTAATCTGTTAGAAATAACAGTGATCAAATTGGCGCCGTTGCCGGGGAATTGTTAGATTTTATCATGTTACTAGTTCGTTCTAGGATTTGCTGGATTGAGTTTTAATTTTTCTGTACGTGTGCGTGTGTGAGTATTCGAGTCTGTGTCCCACGTCGATCGACGCCATCTAGCGTCGATCGACATCGATCATTTTTGTTGCGTCGATCGACGGACCCTAGCCTTGATCGACGCCAATCACTCTTTTGTGTTGATCGACGTGAATCCACGTCGATCGATGCTGAACTGATATTTACCTATTTCCTGTGCAGGTGCATGAACACGCAAGCTAAAGGAAAAACACTCGAAGCCTTTGTCCCTGAAATTGAAGCAACCTGCAGGAAAATCAAAAAGAAAGGAAAAGAAAAACAACGAGAGATGGCTGAGAATCCTGAAGCACCTCTGCAAAATATGACTCCCGAGGAGCAGAGGCAATTTGTGAATGAAGTACATCAGCTGAGAGCACAGCTACAAGCAGCCCAAGCTACTCAGGCGGAGCAAGCTGCAAGACTGGCAGAGTTGAAAGATAGGCAAGTTGTGATCCCGCAAAGGTCCATCTTGGATCGATTTCTTCCACAGCAAGCGGAGGCCGGATTCAGAATTGGCATTGATGCCAACAACTTCGATGGTGCAGCAAAACCAGTTTGGGGGAAGAGCTGTAGAAGACCCATATACCCACCTCAACCAATTCATTGCGGTGTGTAACACTGTGAAGCAGAACAGAGTAACCCAAGATGTGATCAGGATGAGACTGTTCTCGTTCTCACTCAGAGACGAGGCACGGTCTTAGTTTGCTGCATTGGATAAGAGTCAGATCGGGACATGGGAGGAGCTTCGAGCAGAGTTCCTTACCAACTACTTCCCACCAAGCCTGCTGCTGAAGAGGAAAGCTGCCATTACTACTTTCAAGCAGATGTATGACGAGTCACTTTACGAGGCCTGGAAGAGATACAAAGAGCTCCTACGACTCTGTCCTGGACATGGCATCGATCTGGAGATGCAAGTGTGTCATTTTTATGAGGGTTTGAATCCTCACATGAAGGAGTTCGTTGATGCATCTGCCGGAGGAATACTGATGAAGAAGAGTGGTGCAGAGAGTATGAGGTTGCTGGCTGATATGGCGCTGAATAGCCACCAATGGCCAACTCATAGGCAGCTACCAGTCAAAGCAGTCGAGACAAAGCCAGAATTCGACGTGGTCGCTGAGGTGAAAAAGCTCCGGGAGGAGATTGAAAAATTGGGCACATCACAAGTTGCAGCTGTTGCAGAGCCAAGCATGGCCATAGTACCCGTAGAGGCTGACTACATCAACAGGGGTGCAAGCAGTTCGTCCGGAATTGCCGGTACGGAGGTGAACTACGTTGGCGGTGGTTATCACAATAACTACCGAGGCAATCAAGGGTATCAGTACAACCATGGGCGATCTCACCCAGGTTTTTCCTATGCTAACCTTTCTGCTGCAGAACACCCTCATCCTGGTTTTGATGCAGGTACTGGAGGAGAGATTGTGGAAAGGAAGAAATCCGTGCTAGAGGAGACGCTCGAGAAATTCATCAAGAGCTCGGATAACCGGTTTGGGAAAGTAGAAACCGAGGTGAAGGGAATGGCCAACCACATGCAGCTGATGACGAAACATCTTCAGATGATGGACACACAATTGAGCCAGATAGCCACCACATTCGGCAACCAACACAAGCCTGGACAGCTTCCGAGCACAACGGAGGTGAACCCCAAGGCCCAAAAAGACTGCAAAGCCATTACTTTGAGGTCTGGGACGAGCTACAAGGGTCCCGAGATGGCTGTAGACGATTCTGGAAACAAAAAGGAGCAAAAATGCACAGGAGATTAATCCACGTCGATCGACGGACCTGCCACGTCGATCGACGCAGAAAAAAAAGGCCCGTCGATCGACGCCACACTACGTCGGTCGATCGATCGACGCCGAAGTCTGTCCCAGGCATGAAGTTGAAGCAGTCTGAAGATCAGCTCCCTCCTTTACCATTCCCACAACGGTTCGCGAAGCAGAGAGAGGACGAGAAGTTCTCCAAATTTGTGGAGAATCTGAAGAAGGTCAACATCAACATCCCGCTGATCGAAGCACTGAAGGAAATCCCGGGGTACATGAAATACCTCCAGAAACTGATGAGTGGAAAGAAGCAGTTCGTGGAGAATGAGACGGTGAAGATCCACGAGCAGTGCAGCCTGCTACTTCAAAAGCAGGTGCCCATCAAGAGAAGCGATCCTGGATGCTTCTCTATTCCGGTTGAGATTGGGGGACACACATTCGAGAGAGTACTATGTGATACTGGGGCCAGTATCAACCTGATGCCGTACTCCATCTACAAGCGATGTTGAGCTCCATCTACAAATCAGTTGGCAAATATATCAATAGTGGGAATAGGAATGCATGATACGTTCTACACTATCCAAACAGATGTACAAGACTGTAGGAATTAAACTGATTTGCTTATCAGATTGACTAATTTGGTGTACTTTGAGACCGAGCGGAGATAGTCACTAGTTAGTAATCTAGGTTATATTTGCCAAACGAGGAAATATAGCATTGTTGCAGTATTCCACCTGTTAAATTACTTGACTCCTACATGTCATCCATAATAAGAGTTCTTCCCTAGAATCTCTGTTCCTTTAAATTTGCTTTCAAAACTACTTTAATTTTCTGCATTGTTTTCTTTACTTTTATAAAACCCTGATTTTCTATTCACTCAAACAATGAATCTTAGGATCATAGCTAGTATATAGGATAGTTTCCCCACACAATTCCCCTGGATCAATAACCTTAGGGTTTACAAATTTATTTGCCACTGTTTCTATAATTAATCTGTTTGAAATAATAGTGATCATAGACCAATTTGAACTTCTGAATTTCTCAAGGCATCTTGGCTTCTTATCAAGGCATCAGTATCAAGGCTCTGTATCAAGGCATCTTGGCTTTTTAGCCTTACTTTATTCTTAGCCATGAACTCTTTCATCATTTCCTCCATGGTTTTCTCAGGTTTTGAAGGTGGTGCCTCCAAACTTTGCTGCTGGTTGGCTGACTGCTGGCCTTAACCCCCTTTGCTGAAAGAGTTTTGCTATTCCTGTGCTGCAGCATTTTGATTTCCTTGCCCAGACCAGGAAAAATTGGGGTGATTCCTCAACCCTACATTGAAAGTATTAGAATAAGGATTATTGTTATTTCCTTGATAGTGTTGATTTCTGTTTCCCATGTAACAGAAAGAGGTTGGGTTTGAAGGGCACTCCTCAAATTGGTGACCTTCCCCACAGTAAATGCAACTCAAAACCACTGCAGATTTTGTTGGCATTGATGTAACCTTACAGTTGTTTTTCTCAATATTTTTTATGGTTGCTCCTAAAACTTCCATCTTTGCGGTAAGAGCCTTCATAGGATCAACTTTAAATACTCTTCCAGCCTTCGGAGTAGAAATGGCTGCTGCTCTAGAGTTTTCCCAATAGTAGTTATTAGCAGCTACCTTATCCAGAATCTCACATGCCCCATTGTATGATTTGTCCAGCAGAGCTCCTCCTGCAGTAGCATCAATCATCATTCTTGAATTCCCTGTCAACCCATTGTAAAAGATCTCCATTTGTATACAATAGGGTATTCCATGATTTGGACACCTTCTTAACAACTCTTTAAACCTCTCCCATGCCTCAATCACAGATTCATCTTCCTGATTAAATGCCATAATTGCATTCTTGCATCGAGCATTTCTGGTAGGAGGGAAATACTTCAGAAGGAAAGTTTCTGCCAACTCATTCCAGGTTATTACAGATCCTGGTGGCAGGTTGGTAAGCCAAGTTTTTGCACTGTGTCTCAAAGAAAAAGGGAACAGCCTCATCCCTAGGGTTTCAGGTGTGACTCGCTGCGGTTTGAAATTGTCACAAATTTCCAGGAAAGATTTGAGATGCAGATGTGGATCCTCTATGGCCTGTCCTCTATACTGCCCCAAACTCTGCAACATCTTAAACATTACAGGTTTCAACTCAAAGTGTTGTGCTTGCACTTCAGGTCTCACTACCCTTGGATCGAATTCAGTAAACTTTGGTGACATATACTGTTTGATAATTTTGTTCCTGTCATCAGCATTATTCACTATAGCTCTATGATTCTCATTCTCCATCGCTTCAGGATTTTGTTCTGCCATCTTCTTCTTTCTCTGTTTTCTTCTGTTTCTCCTGAAAGTTCTTTCAATCCCTGGATCAAATGGAAATAGTTCTTTTTCAATCTTTTCTCTCATAAACTACTGACCCCCTGCATAAAGAAAATGTTTAGTTTCCAAATACATTCAGGTCAGGTTACATACTATAATACTCAAGCAATTCAAAAGCATTTAGATTTAATCTTAAACACTCCCCAGCAAAGGCGCCAAAAACTTGTTGTTGTGCTATAGTGTACCGATAGAACTATGCGCAAGTATACGTAATCGACAAGTAATACAGTCCTCAAGACCAGATATGGAACCCTAGAGAGTGTGAGTTAAATCGTGCACTTCGAGTTACTTGCAAATAAAGGGTAATTGTCACTAACTTCTACTCAAGACATAAATAAGCATAAACTATGATCCCAAATAGAACTAAAACCAGTAAAAATTCTTTGTTCCACAAAATAATCTTATACTTCTCAACTGATAACAATAATGAAGAGTACACTCGGGTTACGGATAACAATTAATTTACTTTCACTATCATATATGCTAGAGCTTATGTCTCGCTTTTATCTGAGCCTTAGAACCGTCACATAATCTACCTAGCAAACTTCCGCTCTACTAGGTCTACACCTACCCACTATGCATCATATGCCTATGCTTTCCACAGTATTCAAGTGATGGAATCCTAAACTCTGGTCCTCTCTAAGTTGTACTATCACCCTATGCGAATAACACAATTGTCTATGATCTTCTCGGACTATTTCTCCTTTCGGTCTCCATAGGTGATGTATTTCTTTCCACTTCCGTGCTCAAGAAATGAGATTGAACAAGATTAAAGACAAACTCAGAACATGCAAAACATAATTCTATCATATAATCAAGCGTTAGTAAAGTTCCACAGCCCAAGCGTAAATCGGTTTAGCTCATACTTGCAAAGAAAACAAAATGAAATAAGAAATCATTCACCATAAGTACAACTCAAAAGATAAATTGAAACTATCAGTGATGATCTCTAAATTGTAGATGACTTCTCTTCCAAGCTTGTTACTCTTTCTTATCTGCACGTGTGGTATGATTCAGTGTGTGTTTTGCGCAGCTCTCTTCCGAAAATTGTACTTTCTATCTTGATATTTTTCACATCTTTTTACCATCACCTTTTGATCCTTCTTCCTTTCTTGGGATTCTTCCACGTGTAGAGGTGTCACTGTTCCTCCCAGACAAGAGTTCGGCTTCCTTTGTGACATCTATCCCCTCGGCAGACAAGATAAAAAAGATACTTGATCTTTATCATCAAGTGGTCCCAGAGAGAGAAAATCCTCTTCATTTTGCCCTATTGTGTTTCCCATGCGCAAGCATGACCACTGGCCATAATGCGGTAGGTAAGCTCTAGCATTTTTAACCTGGTCAAAAACTTCACAAAAAGCTTGCAAAAACTTATTAAAGCTCGAAATAACTAAAACAGAGTGAAATGATCACAACGATGTAAATAAGACAATGAGAACAATCTTATTCAAAACAACATCCAAAGTATATAAGAAGAGATCAAAAGATAACTCTTTATGAGAGTTATCACCTACATTGAGTACATTCATAGGGCACCAAACGCTGATAAGAAAAGCTGCAGACTAAAGCACCAGTCTAAGTAGATGGGGAGATTTTCTAGACTCGGACTTCTCAAATTCCTGGATAGTCTGCAGATGAAGAAGGTTGTCACCAAAGAGATGTCCAGAAGAGACCGCTAGTTCGAGAATGAACTTGAAGTTGGATATCTCTCTGCCAAAACGATGACATTGTTGCGCAAGTGGGGTGACTTGTTGCAATGAGCTCGGCGAAAAGACCAAGAAGGAGCAGATCTAGCATAGGCGTTATTTTGAGCAGTTTAAAGACAAATTGATCATTGTAAACTTGTAGAATTATACTTTGCGAAGTGTAACTTTTGTAAATCAATAAAATGCTCGTTTTGATGATAATTTTCTATTGTCTCAAACAATATAACAACCTGAATCAAAATTCTATATCAATACACTCCTTGTGTACTTAGAATCCTATCTATAGTTCTTATGATTTTCTTAGTAAAAGAGTGAAAAACTTAAAGGAAAATCGGAAGATAGGAATTTCTTAAAGGTCTCCCCAACCTTAGTCGGAAGCAGAGCGCTTAATAGCTGAAGATGGAGTATTTCTCCTGGCAAACTATTCTCTATTGACTGCTGAATCCAAGCTCTCAGCAAATTCCGGACACTTACTGAGTCAGAGCTCTCAGTAAAAGACTCTTGTAGTTAAAAAGATTCAAGGAATCTAAAGAGTCTAGAAGCACTATTGAATCCAAGCTTTCAGCAAATATCCGGTGAATGCTGAGTCCAAGCTCTCAGCAAGTTGAAATGAATTGCTATTCGGCAATAGCTAACAATACCGGAAAATGGTTACTGAGTCCAAGCTCGCTGTAAAAAAAACTCTTCGCTCCATCAAGGTAAAAACTTGCAAGAATTTGTGCTGTCTACTGAGTCCAAGCTCTTAGTGGAATCCCAAAGACTGCTGAGTCCAAGCTCTCACCAGATGTCTGTAGATAGCTAAGGATAAAATCTAGTTATATCCTTGCTGACTATTGAGTCCAAGCTCTCAGCAGATGATCAATGTCTACGGAATAAGAGAACTTGAATGATTAGCTCGATTGCTGAGTCCAAGCTCTAAGCAAGCAAACTCAAAAGTTCTAAGTAATGCTAAGATCACATCATAATCAAGGAGTTAAATGCTGAGTACAAGCTTTCAGCAAAACATGTGATCTACAGTATTCAAAATAAAGGGGTATTTCTTATAATCGAATGGTGATTCCAAGCTCTCAGCATAAGCCTTTCACATTGCTGGATACATTACCCTTAACAAATGTATCTCTGCATGCCAACAAGAAAACAAGGAAGAGATAATCATTTCAAATATCTCGAAAGGAGAGATAATCATTTCAAATATTTATAGTGGTTCGATCCAAACAGATCTACGTCCACTCCTTAGCCGAAACGCTAAGAATTTCACCAAGAAAGTATACAAAGTACAAGGAATCATCCTTTCCGTGTAGTAAGATAGTGAGCTTTCTAACTGGCTACTCCACAACTATCCTCCGATACTTCGCAGTCCTTAGTCTTATTCAGCTACAGTCAAGTCAAGGGTGGGACCTTCATAAAACTTGACTTTTGCCGACAGTGATGGGAGTTTTTATAGTTCTCTCCTGAACTTATCTGTTTTTGGCAAGATGCCCGTCGGAGTCAGATCTTGTTAGAAATGACTGTTGGATGCTTCCAAGATCGGAAGGTATCCCAATGATTGAATCTTTAAAAGGAATTCAATGAAAACACTTGAGTGTCAGATCTTGAATGTAGGGGACACTCGGTGGTTCAGAGCTTTATAGATTCTTCTTATCTTGTTAAATGCTTTCGTGACTACTTTTCACTTTGTTTGTTTGAGGAATCTCTTTAGTGTGAGTTCGTGAGTAAAGAGTGAATAAAGCAGTAGTTGATTCTCACTTTTGGACTTTTCTTTTATACTTGGAGATTCAACTTTTGAATCTCCATATCCGTTAGACACAACGGTTCCTTCGTCCAAGAGTGGATTGACTTTTCCAGTCGCTTTCTGCGTCGTACAGTACTTTCCGAACCACTTTGGGAAAGCATTGTCCTTTGTGTGTACTTCTGTCAGAACGGGAGTGTAGCATTTGTTGATGACTACTTCGCCTTGCTAGGTAATCTCAGACCCATCTGCTAGGTCTTTGATTGCTAACTCTCTTCTAGCGGTCTGCTTTTGCTAGAGTCTGACTGTTGACGCTTCAGCAAGGTTTAGCACTCGATTCCTCTGAAATGTTCTAGCAGATGTTGACTTCCTCAGCATTATGCTAATCTTCTTCCGTCTGCTAAGAGAGTCCTTCTTAGCAGTCTCTTCCTTTATCATATGTTTGCTAACGTTTTAGTAAACATTTTCTTTAGCATTCTTTGACATCTGCTTGAAGTGCTTCTAGCAACCTTTTCTATTACAACTCAATATTCACCCTGTACAGGACTTTACACGAGTTGCTAGACTATGCTAGAATTCAGCAATGATCGACCAAATCCTAAGGCTTTGATTCAACAAAACCTATTACAAATTTGATCCGAAGGGGAGAATCTCAAAATGATTCCCAACATCCCTGAATGCTGAAACTCGAGCAAGACTCCAAGCGAATCTTAAAGCAAGCGTATGAGCTAGGAATGAGCAATATCTACGAGCATTGGGAATGGATCCATCTACAGTTCCAGGGTGTAATTCAGAAGCAGACACTACAAATGTGCTTGAAAGTACCACTGAGTCCATATGTGAACGACGCATTCCAATTCCCAGCTCTCCAGAAGAGTCAGATATATCATTCGGTGATATTCCTAGTTCTGACGATGAGGAGAATGTAGGAACCACAGAAGCTACCACAAATGGCGAATCTGCTTTCAGAGGATATACTCTCCGAATGCCCATGTACTACCCAACAGGAACTTCAAAGCCAAAAGGATTGCTAACTAGTGTCCTCCTATCACCATAAGAGATGAGAAGAATGATGTTCTCATCTTATGGGCAAAAGATAATTGTATCTTTATCGAAGCTCAAAGTGCTGGAAAAGTTGAGAACTATTATCCTGCAGAACTACTAGGCGAGTCTTCTGATCTTGAATGGTTGAAAATAGAGTTCCAGAGATGGCACTTTTACGACTACGCCACTCATTAAGTACACTATGAGGACCACACTATTATGATGGCCAGGATAGGTCTTAACTACTGGAGGAGTGAAGAGGAATAGGCTGATGGCTGGAGGATCAGATATCCAAACGACAGTATAGAGAGATGCAGATTGCTGCAAGGTTGCAGAAGATCAAGGCTCACAGAGCATTCACTGGAGATCGCTCTTTGCGACCATCCGTGTATGCTACTGAAGACTCTACATCATTCACTCAGCAATTTTAATCTCCTACCACAAAAAGACAGATGGCTGCAGCTGAGGATCTTAAATGAAAGATAGCAGAAGAACAAGCCTCACAAAAGAGAGAACAGAATACGAAGAAAATGTTGGAGTTCAAAGAAAAGGTCCTTACTCAACTGGCCAACAAGTCTTCAAGGATGCAATGCTTTAGATCTCCTTCTCCCATCACTGATGTGGAAGAAGAAATAAGGGAGAATACAATGGCCCCCACAGCTCATGCCGAACAACCATCCACTTCATCTCAAGCATTGTCTACCGCTATCCTCATGTCTAATACCAACAATCAAATATTGCTATATGTGAAACCTCATATTATGACGATTGAGCCCTTGAGCTACAATACTTATCCGAGGGACCTCCAACAATTCATTCATACCATGGTAGGTAGGAGCATTATTGAGCAACTGGTATCGATTGTGCGCACCGAAGTTACAAATTAGATGTCCGAAGCAAAAGATGAAATGCTTGCTATCCAACAATACATCTTTGAGACCTTCTCCACTGGGATTTTTGCTGCGGTCAAAGAGCGGGAAGTGAAGAGGTTAGCATAGGAAGCAGAGAGATGAAAGGAGGAAGAAGACAGATTTCATCGCCTTTAAGCTTAAAGACAACAGGAAGAGGACTTACGGAGACAACATGAAGAAGAAGAGAGAGAAAGCAATGAATAATCGAAGAGATGGATAGAATTAGAAGACAAGAAAGAGAAGTCGTACTAGACAACTTCATGAAGATGACAATGGAAGCGCTAAAGAATGTGAAAAATACCACTTGTGGTTCCTCAAGCGCCAGAAACGCTACTGATTAAGACTCCTCAACAACGAAGAAGTAATATCTCTCTTAACCTTATGAGTCTCTTACCTGAAAAACAATTTTTTTTATTTCAATATGGGCATGTGTTTCTTGCACGACAAGTATTAAATTTATTTATGGAAACTATCCCAGGTTGAAGACATCATCTTATTGTCCAACTCTGATCTAATTGAACTAGTTGAAATTACACACTTAGTGTAATCAACAAACTGCATGGATTGATGATGTGTGTAATATGTTCCGTGTGATTGCGTGATGAAATTATTTGAATGTGCTGCGTGCTTATCTGATAAGGGATTTGGAAGCCATTTACTTATTGCAAAATTTTGAATAATCGAGCAATACCCTTGATATTTTTAGGGGGAACATTTAGGAACAATACTGAGTCTACGGGAGATGAGATGCTGAGAATAGATTTGATAGGAAAATTTTGTAATCTCAGTAATCAGATTTCCCATGATCAGTTAGAATTAAAGCTCATAATTGAGGCTTTGATCGCACCAAAAAGGGGGAAATTGTTATGAATAATATGGTTTTGTATGTTTTGGTACATCAAAGCTCTAGCAACTCAGTATCGAGTCAAATGTAAGAGTCCTGTATAGGGAATGTATACTTGAGTTGTAATAGAACTAGAAAAGAAAAAGAATAAAAAATTCGGAAGTAATCAGCAGACTTGATGATTGCTGAAGACTGCGGAAGAAGACAACAAGGCTAGCAATACAGAGGAAATGCTACAAGAATGCTCAAGAAGTAACTCCATCAGAACTAGAGGATGTTAGCACAGACTGCTGAGATGCCATCTGAATGCAAACAACTAGCAAACGACCATAAGTAATCTAGAGAGACATTGTAGTTGTAAATCAGAAGGATCCAAATCACAAGGAAACTCGATGAATCAAAGAATAGAACAATCATCAGACACAAAGGAGGTTTCAGACCTAAACAAAAATATCCGTTCTGATAGAGACGACTACAAATAGTAGTGACGCCAATCAGAGACGAGGAGACTTGAAGAGTCTCAGTCCACTACAGAAAAAGGAAGAACGCAGATAGGCTAGCAATTCCTTTGAGTCTAACGGATAAGATTCAAACAACCATTTGAATCTTCACCTATAAATAGGTGTCATCCATACATGATTCAAAGGTTCGCAAATTTCTACTTACAAAGATAACAAGAGAAGAACTAATTACTCTCTACATTACGCAAACTCATTCGAGCTAGTACTTGATTGAAGCTTTCCTACAAGCTATCATATTTGAAGCTCGAGACCTGCGAAGTTAAGCATCCAAGGTTATTATAGGATTCTTTTTACTCTAGAAAGAATCTAGCAATCACGATTGCTCAGCAAGCATAATTCTT
This sequence comes from Plectranthus barbatus, assembly GCA_026898455.1. Classification (NCBI taxonomy): domain Eukaryota; kingdom Viridiplantae; phylum Streptophyta; class Magnoliopsida; order Lamiales; family Lamiaceae; genus Plectranthus; species Plectranthus barbatus. The sequence goes on along the minus strand of JAPKLW010000584.1, from coordinate 126,838 downwards.
ACGGGCAATGCCAACACAAGGATAGGTTCCGGGAAGAATTATAAAACTCCCAAAAGTCGACGTCCAAGGAGAAGCCAGGTTTGTCATCACTCTACAGAGCCACAAAGGTGGAAGGTTGATGACCGAGGTGCTTGAAGGTGCGCGCTGACCGGACAGAGGAGCTGCCCAACGTTAGAGATCAGACATGACCTTGTACTCAATATTTTAGTGAATTCTCAGTCGGAGGACTGAAGAGTGGACGTTGAACAATTGTTCGAACCACTATAAATCCTTGTGTCCTTACTGCTTTATTTCCTTATATTGTGCATACGTATATTTGAAACTCAACACATCAAGTGATGTAGTATAAACTGCAAATTAACTTAACAAATAATTGAGCTAAATCATATTTGATAAACACTTGCTAATTTGAGACCCTTGCAAGATAAGTGCAAGATTGTATTAATACTTCCACTGCATGTAAAACACTCTGATCGGGAACCAACAAGGGGGAAACTATTAGAAACTTTTTTACTCCTTATTTGATGTTTTTGTGTTTCAAAACTAGCTCTATGTTTCGAGTCAGTTTCTACTTGTAATCCTTGTATAGGATAAATTGTGTTGTAATAGAGAAACTGCAAAACGGAGGCTCTAAAGATCAAGAAGATATAAATATAGTCTCTAAACTTGAAACTTGAAAAGAGTTTGAGATGTCTGAAGTAAAATTTCACAACTTAATGTTGAAGAAACTAGAAACTATAAATCCGAAGTTTAGTTTCGGAACTTGAAACTTGAAAAGACTAGAAAATCAGTTTTTGGAAACTGAGTTTTCACCTGCAAAGCTATCACAAAGGAAGGAAACTAGAAACTTGAAAACTAGAGGATTTAGTTTTCAGTTTAAAAGCCTAAAGAGTACGTGAAAAGCGAGAAGACAATAGGATTCTGAGTGGAACTCAAAGTCTCATTTAATATTCCTTAAAGTATGTTGAACTCAATCAAGTATGAGGAATCTACAACTTTTAAGTTCCTTGGACTGAGACTATCTTTCACCAAAGTAGGTGAAAGTACACAGCCAAAAGCCAAAAAACTGATCAGAGCGGGCTGCGACAACATACAAAGAATGGGCGATGATTGGACAACATGTTGTTTGTCTCTAACGACATAAATTCAAACAATCAAAAATTTGCCTATAAATATCAGACCACTACATCAGAGGAGAGCACCTAAAACAATTCAATCGAACAAGCCGAAACTTTGTCAAAGTAAAAGCTCTCAATATTTTGTGCCTTTCAAGAGCACAAGGCTAAGCATTCAATCTTAAGCTTTTTACTAGGTATTATTACTTTTCAAGTAATAAACAAGTAGTCAGTTTTCCTTTCTGGGATTCTTATTCTCATGGGCAATTGCCAGTAAACTGAAGTTCTAGGAAGAACAACAAACATCCGAATATCTGGTGAAGATTCCCTTCGGATTCCTCGTCCGGTTGAGAAGCAGAATTTCCTCCTCGTTTCTCAGATCAGTTGATCACCACAACTCCCAAAATATGGTTCGCTGTGTACAGCATATGATCTTGTGGTGTGTTGAGATCTGAGGAACTGAGGCCTGTTTATAGGAAAATACTGGACTTCTATTGGGTCTGAGTTTCATGGGCCAGACCAAGGACCAGAATGCAAAAAGCAAATAAGGCCTATCAATTAATTAATTCCCATATTCAACCCAGAATATATATAATTAATTAATATCGATTAATTCCACCAGAGAATCAATATTGTCCTACTTATTTGCCACCACGGTTTGAGGTACGGGTTGCATGGGCTTGGTTTATCCCCACATTTAAGATTACAGACATTCATTAATTAATTTAAGCTCTCATAAGCTATTTAATTAATTAGCATATTATATTCCTGAGTCAATCCACTCAAACCTTTTCACTTATGCTTGAACTTAATCAGCCTGTAGGACTTTAGCATAACAAACCTTTTGAGCTGCTCAGGGAATGTCACCATCCTATACCGGATGTGGTTACCTAGTTCTGGTACCAGAAAGTCATACAAAAACTGCTATCACCCATGATCTCCCAATCGACTAGATAAGAGGATAATTGCCTTTTCGACACATGTCTGTTAATTCAGACAGGAGATGAACATGCAACATTTATGATTCCCTGTATATTAACCAATCAACCATGTACATAATATTCCAATCATAATGCTTTCAGTATATAAATCCATCAGTCTCTCACTTATAATCAAAGCATTATACAAGTGCTTTCCAGAGTATAACGCGTCTAAACTAATCTAGCTATTACATCAATCATTCTATGTGGATGGCTTTGCCCTCAATCCAAGGTTACGTACATGCATCTCGTAGTCCTTCTGAGGCAGTGCTTTTGTGAATGGATCCGCTAGATTATCTTTTGTATCAATCTTCTCTACTAGCACATCACCCCTTGCTACGATTTCTCGAATAATATGGTACTTCCTTTCAATGTGTTATGTTGCTCTGTGAGTTCGTGGTTCCTATAAATTAGCCACAGCTCCCGAATTATCACAATATACCATGATAGTCTTAGGCAGCTTAGGAATCACGTCCAATTCCAGAAGGAAGTTTTGAAACCATACTGCTTCTTTCGAAGCTTCAGAAGCTGCCACATATATTCGGCTTCCAAGGTGGAGTCAGCAATGCACTTCTGCTTTGCACTACTCCATGATATGGCCCCACCTCCCAATGTAAACACATAGCCAGAGGTGGACTTCTTTAAATCTCGATCTGCGTGGAAATTCGAATAAGTATAACCCACAGGGCACAACTCCTCACCCTGATAGACAAGACAATAGTCTCTAGTCCTTTTCAAGTGTTTGAGTATGTGCTTTACCGCGGTCCAATGCGCCTATCCAGGGTTAGACTGGTATCTTGCTACCATGCCAACAGCAAAGCAGATATCTGACCTCGTACATAGCATTGCATACATGAGGCTCCCCACGGCTGATGCGTATGGCACGTTGCTCATCTCATCTTTATCTTTTTGTGTCACCGGACACTGATCCTTGGAAAGATTTATGCCATGTCTGAAGGGTAACAGACCTTTCTTGGCAGTTTGCATGCTGAAACGGGCAATCATAGTATCCACATATGACCCTAGAGACAAGGTCAGCATCCTCTTGTTGCGCTCCTGCAATACTTTTACCCCTTGGATGTATCCTGCCTCCCCAAGGTCTTTCATATGAAACTGTTTGGATAACCACCCCTTTATGCCCGACTATACTTCCACATTGTCGCAAAATAGGAGAATATCATCTACATAAAGTGCAAAGAACACCACGCTTCCGCTGACACATTGACGGTAAACGCAACTCTCATTTGAACATTGTGAAAATCCATAGGATTTAATCAATTCATCAAAACGCAGATTCCATGACCGTGAAGCTTATTTAAGTCCATACAGCCACTTCCTTAGCTTCCAGACCAAATGTTCTTCGCTCTTCAGCACATAACCTTCTGGCTGTTGCATATAGATGTCCCTACCTTCTTCAAGATACCCGTTTAGAAACGCAGTTTTGACATCCATCTGCAAGTTCTCTAGGTCGTTATGTGCAGCTATGGCTACCGGTGAGAAGGTCTCGTCATAGTCTACACCTTCTTTCTGACTATAACCCTTCGCCACCAGCCTTGCTTTGAAAGCCGTAATTTCACCATTCGCTCCTTTCTTTCTTTTGTATACCCATTTGCACCCTATGGCTCGATAGCCATCTGGAAAATCAGTTTTCTGGTATACATCCATAGCCGTAATGGATTCTATTTTCAAATCCATGGCGATCAGCCAATTGTCTGCGTCTTTATCAGATACCGCCTCGTCATATGTCCAGGGATCGATATCATCCAGTCCGCTTTCTGGGATCAAGTCAGAGGACAACCCTCCCACTGCGACAAGGCATCTGATCCGTGTCAGTAGTTGGCACAGTACTCGTTGGTCACATTCCTTGCATTAATGGCATTGTTGGTATTGCCTCACCTATTACATGTGGATTTACCACTATATTGGGCTTTTCTGATAGAATCGCTTCCTTATCCTCAAGCTCGTGGAGGATAATTTCACTCTTGGATCTGTGGTTTCTTACATATTCGTCCTCCAAGAATCTTGCGTTGGTACTGATAACCACTTTCTGATTCTCAGGACAATAAAAGTAACCACTTTTCATTTGCCTGGGATATCCTACAAAATACATCATCTTACACATACTTTGTAACTTATCAGGTTCCTTTGTCAGCACATATGCTGGACAACCCCAAACCCTCACTCTGTTCAAACTTGGCTTTCGCCCATACCAGAGTTCTAGAGGCGTTTTAGGAACTGATTTAGAAGGTACCAGGTTAAGCAAATAATCTGCCGTCTCAAAGGCATACCCCCAAAACGAAATCGGCAAGCTTGCATAACTCATCATCGACCTGACCATTTCCAAGAGAGTTCTATTTCATCTTTCTGCTACACCATTTTGTTGATGGGTTCCTGGTGCAATCCATTGGGATGTAATCCCGTTGTCTGACAAGTACTACAAGAACTCGTTACTGAGGTATTCTCCACCACGATCTGATCGTAGTGTCTTGATAGTCTTGATAGTCTTGCCTAGCTTCTTTTCGACCTCAGTCCTAAATTCTTTGAATTTCTCAAAGCATTCAGACTTGTGGCGAAGCAACTAGACATATCCAAATCTTAAGTAATCGTCAATGAATGTGGCAAAGTACTCATAACCTCCACGAGCTTGCGTAGACATTGGTCCACATAAGTCAGAGTGGATCAATTCCAACACATCCTCTACTCGAGACATACTTGCCTTAAAAGGCCTGGTCGTCATTTTTCCTCTATACAGGATTCACAGATTTGATGCGGTACCACTTGAAAAAGAATCCAAGAGCCCATCGCATGCTAATCTTTTAATCCTCTATAGATTGATGTGACCTAGTCTCAAGTGCCAGAGATATGTTTGATCCTCATCGGAAGAAAACTTTCTCTGTAAATGATTATTATTATTGGATGAGTTTGCAACATTCACGAAAGAATTATGCATACAATCAATAATATAGAGAGAGTCAATCAGTTTACCATGACAGATGACACCATTATTCCCAATGATAGAAACTCCACTATAAAAAATAACTGAATATCCATCTCTAAATAACTTGGAAACTGAAATTAAGTTCCGCCGAAAAACCGGCACATATAAAACATCTCTCAAAATCAAATCATTGTTTTCAAAGCATAAAGTAAAATCTCCAATGGCTACTGCTGAGACCTGCTCTCCTCTGCCCATTGAGATGGTAATCTCGTCATGCTTCAGCTGCCTTGTCGGCCTGAACACCTGCAAAGTATAACAAACATGATCAGTAGCTCCAGTATCCACTACCCAAGAAGGGGTAGAAACTGATGCTAAACATGTTTCCGTTATAAATGCACATGACGCACCTTGTCCAGTCTTCCTGACTTGACAATCTTTCTTCAAGTGACCAGCCTTGCCACATCTAAAACACTTGTCCCTTTTCCCAGGTACGCCCGGTGTCCTTTTTGACTTCTTCACAGAAGTTGTACCTTTGGCCTTCTTCTTAAACATTCCTTTGCGTCTCTTGTCAGCCAGTGCAACAAGACGGTTTCCTGAAGTAACCAAAACAACCTTTTCTAGAAGCATCACTGACTCCGATGCCATCATATCATTGAGTAACTCGTTAAGAGTGTACTCTTTCTTGTTCATGACAACATTCAGTCTAAAGTTCTCAAAGGACTTTGGCAGAGAGTTGAGGATGATATCAACCTACGCTTCCGCATAGATACCACCTCCGTGCAGCGTGAACTCATCCATGAGATGAGTCAGGCTGACCACGTGCTCTCTGACCGAGCTTCCTTCCGACATTTTCTTTCCCACGATTTCCCTCATGAGATTGAATCTGACAACTCGGTCTGACTCACCATAGGTTGCTGTGAGGCTGTCCATTATGTCACTAGCATTATCATATTAATGATGCGGCTGTGAAAGTACCTTGGACATTGTAGTTATCATATAGCATTTCACTATATTGTTTGACTTGAGCCACTAACTATAGTAGCTCCTTTCCTCATCAGTCGATGCATTAGTGGGAGCAGCCGGGCGAGGCTTATCAAGGACAAACTTGTGATCCTCTGCAATAAGGATGTAATCCAAGTTGTGTTTCCATTTTTTAAAATTGGGACCAGTTAATTGATTTTGTGCTAAGATATTGATCACATTTGGTAAAGACATGTCTGAAAACAATAAATTAAAGCAGAAATTAAAACATAGTCGCAAACAATTGAAACAATTAAATATTGAAACCTTATGATAAAACAATATTAATGTTTCCTCTAATTTGCCAAAGTATTACTATTGCAAGCCACACATGTGGACGTTTACAACAAAACACTTAAGCAGACTGCATCTTTCAATTCCAGTCCATTAATTCTAATCCATGCCCGGGTTCCTTAGACAAATGGAATGAATAATTGGAGATTAACTTAAGACCATATTATCCTACTGAGCAGGGACATCACAAATGAGTTATAGTTTGGATCACATCTAAGCTAGCTTACCACCAAAGCCAACCCTCCTATATAAGGATCTTCTAGGACAAACCTGATCCCTTATAATAAGGTTGTCTCATTTAATTCAATCCCTAGAGAACTTACGAAAACTCAATACGCAAGCTACACATGTAGACGTTTACGCATGAACTCCCACTTCTCACATAATTAAATGTTAGTTTTAAGAAATCCTATCTATTAGAACTTATGAATAATAAATTAAGTAAGCTACATATGTAGACGTTTACCTAATAAATTACCCACTTCCAATAAAGAATCGCTTTGTGGAGGTCCTACTAAATAATTAGCTTAGTATTTTAAAATTCATAAGGTTCAATTGCACAGATTATTTTATGTCGCCATAATTATAACATTGCTAAAATTATATCATGCATGGCATGAACACAGAATTTATAGTTATAATTAATTATATCAAATAAATCACATAGCATGCTTTAAAGCTATAAATAAAAGCAGTAAACGTGCTTCTATTATCTACAACATGCTTATATGTTGTGCAATTAATTTAAACACATATATCATGCGAAGAAAAATAACAAAACAAATAAAAAATGTCCTCATGGCCTCCTGATACGGACTGAAGAAATAATCCTATCTATTACGTTTTGGAATTATTTCACAAATCTTCAACTGGGCTCCCACTACTTGGATTATGATCTGAAATTATTTTCTGAAAAATGGGCCCCCAAGATTTAATCCATCAAAAAATCGGACAACTGGGCCAGTTAACCAAATCGCGGGCCAATCACACATTACAAGCCCGATATCCATTGAGAACTCAAGCCGACGGGCCACCACCGGTGAACCAAAGCCACCGGTGACCTGTTGCCGCTGCAAGGGCTGTCGGAATCATACAGCGATCGCGTATGAACGTCGCGCGATCGTAGCCCACGATACACTTCTTCCGGTCGTTGCCCGCTTTGCATTCTGCCGCCCCGGCTCGCCCCGACCGTTGCCCGAACTGCCGTCGCCATCATCTCTTCATTGTCGGCCCCTGCAGCTCGCTGGAATTGTGCAGGGAAGGCCGCGTGCGAGCCGCGCGTAGCATGCAAACCCTAGGGTTTGTGTGGCTGCTGCGCACGTCGCCCAACCGCCGTGCCACCCCAGCCTGCGACCCCGTCGCCTGAGCCATGCTGCACCACCGTGCCCTGCCGACGCTGTCCGAGGAGAGAGGAAGCGCCACAGGCACTGCGCGCGCGTGCAGGACCTAGGGTTTCACCTTGCCGCGCGCGCGTCTCTCGCCCCGGCTGTTGCTCACCACCATCCCGGCCTCTGCCCCCGTCCCTCGCGCTGCCAGCCTAGGGTCTCCGCGCCTGCCTGGCGGACCGTGGCCGCGCGGCCTTCGCCCTGCGTGCTGAAATCCTAAGGTTTCGCAGCACCGCCGCCGCCGTGGGCTTGCCACACGTCTGTCACCACTGTTCCTGCCCTCGCCAACCGTTGTGCATGGCATGTTTCCATGCCGGCGCCGTCGTGCGGTCCTTCGTTCTTCGTGTTCTTCATTTTCCATTTTCCATTTTACAAATTTAATTTTAAATTTGAAAAATTACATTGAATTGCATCCTAATACAATTTGAAATTTAAATCTAACCACAGATTTATCTCGTGGGTGAAAAAAAAATCCTTATAAAAGGGCAGATTAACCCGATAACCACGAGGACAAAAAAACATAATCATACAATCCTTAAACCCGATTATCATGAAATAATAGGCAATATTATTTTTTCCGATAGAGACAATTAATGAACCTGGCTCTGATACCAATTAAAGGGATTCGTGAACTGAATCACGAAGCCCGTTTGCCAAGGATCATTAATTGGAATATCAAAAATAAATTGCAATGCCTATGATTATTCCTAGCATGCTCCTATTTATTATGCATAAGGGGGTTTATGCGGAATACGTGGATTGTAGAACCCAGAAGAACGAGTGCGAAGAGATTTGATCCTCGATCGTTTTTCCACGCACGAAGATTTATTCCTAACGATTATTTCTAGCATGCTCCTATTTATTATGCATAAGGGGGTTTATGCGGAATATGTGGATTGTAGAACCCAGAAGAACGAGTGCGAAGAGATTTGATCCTTGATCGTTTTTCCACGCACGAAGATTTATTCCTAACAGATCAAGGAATTGAATCTTATGAAAATAAATAAATATTTTCGAAAACAAAGAGGGAGAGAAGAAAGAAGGTCCTCCTGATCTGATCTTTTGATCTGTATCCCAACTCCGATCCGAATATCAACTGAAGATTCCCTTTGGATTCCTCCCCCGGTTGAGAAGCAGAATTTCCTCCTCATTTCTCAGATCAGTCAATCACCACAGCTCCCAAAATATGGTTTGTTGTGTGTAACATATGATCTTGTGGTGTGTTGAGATCTGAGGAATTGAGGCTTATTTATAGGAAAATATTGGATTTCTATTGGGCCTGAGTTTCATGGGCCAGACCAGGGACCAGAATGCAAATAGCAAATAAGGCTTATCAATTAATTAATTCTCATATTAAACCCAGAATATAATTAATTAATTAATATTGATTCATTCCACCAGAGAATCAATACTGTCCTACCTATTTGCTACCACATTCCGAGGTACGGGTTGCATGGGCTCGGTTTATCCCCAAATTTTAGGTTACAGACATTCGTTAATTAAATTATGCTCTGACAAGCTATTTAATTAATTAATATCTTATATTCATGAGTCAATCCACTCAAACCTTTTCACTTATGCTTGAACTTAATTAGCCTGCAGGACTTTAGCATAACAAACCTTTTAAGCTACTAAGGGAATATCACCATCCTATACTGGATGTGGTTAACTAGTTTCAGTACCAGACAGTCATACACAAACTGCTATCACCCAAGATACAGATATACAAGCTCAACTAAAGCCTTTGACTACAACTCAAAGTGATACACAATATGCATATACTTCCGTACTTTCATTTGGGTTTTGGATCTCATCAAGCCATAGAGATATTGATTCTTTTAATGTCAAATAAAAGAATCGATTTCAACTTAGGTCCTTATCAATGTGTGCCCCACACCAGCATACCAAGCCATACAAGATAAAATGCTTATTACCGCGTATGCTGCAGCCTACACCGACAATTTACCTGGAACTATCTAGGCTCTGATAACCATTTATATCTCGCTAGGTCAAATGATCCATACGATCTTCCGTAATCTAGTACACACTGTACGATCTCCCTATCAACAAGATAAGAGGATAATTGCATTTGCGACACATGTTTGTTAATTCAGAAAGGAGATGAACATACAACATTTATGATTCCTAGTATATTAACCAATCGACCTTGTACATAATATACCAATCATAATGCTTTCAGTATATAAATCCATCAAATTATCCACAGATGTATGTGATAGCTCCAATTTATTCATGCGCTCGTCTATCCTATCACGTAATTCTACAAATCCACTCTCCAGAGCCTTATCTGATAGGTACTTGAATAACTGAAAGTCCTCAACTATTTATAGGTGATGAAGAGATATTCAGATCTTCAAAGCCATTAGACTTAGCGGATGTTCAACCAATCCGAGGTCTCTCTCCACTGCGCGGGTAGGTAGCTTTTCACAGAAAGTTGTGTACCTTTTCCCGCTTTTTTTTACTTCGACAGTGATTATTCACCTTTCTGTCAGAATGGCAACATTTTATTAGTTTGAGGAGTCCCGACTTATTAGTTCGTGGAATCAAGAATGAAGTCTTGGGCTTGTAGAATTTAAGGAATCTCCAATCCTTAAAGTCTTATCTTTATCAGTACCGTTCCTCAAACAAATTCTTCTTATCTCTATGCGTGGGGACTGAAACTAAGATTCCATGCATATATCGTCATGCTAGCAAGTCCATGCTAGCTAATGTCATCATTTAGTCTTGAACTCTGATCCCTAGACTGGCATGTTCGATATTTAAGACTGGTAAGCTCCATACTTGCCATTCCCAGACTGATGAATTCGAAGATGGATGTAATCCAAAACTTGTCAGTCCTAGAGTGAGAAGACGCAGACTTATCAGTTCCAGACTGATAATTCTCATGCTAACTTTCTAGTCTCTTGAGTCCTTTTGCGCATCCCAGATTGATTCATCAGTTTGTTCTTCGAATCAGCTCCACCTTACAACTCGATAATAAGACCTTACAGGACTTTACATCTTGCACAAAACTAAAGCTAATCTAAAGACTATCTAGACTAGTTAGACCTTAGATCCTTTGACCCACCAAAACACAATAACTAAGGAAATTCTATCAAATTTCCTAACACGGTTATTGATTCATATCTGAATCCATGACTTAATGTCATTTTACTACATCATTTTTCGTTAACAGTTTCATTGTGAATTTACGAGTTAATACAATATTGTTTGTTAGTTAAGGCATCCTCCAACTACAACGATGCTTCTTTTATTGCGACAGTTATTTGTGCACTTATTTTTGGTTTACCACCTTGCATAGGCAACCGTGTAGTTGGTACCTTACTACGAATGTATGTTTCAATTTGCTATGGGGTATTTCCTGATGTATTTGAAATTGTCTTCTCCAGATCCATCGAGAACAATTTTATTCTCTTATTTGTGGTTTCATCCTATATAAAAATTCAATTGTATTTTAGGATAGTATATAAATCACATTTTCGTTTAGCTGGGATTGCCCGCAAAGTACTAATATCTTTAACATTTTTCTAACTTATCAGCTTTCTTTATGAACTCTAAGATGAAGAACCCACCATCGCTTTTGACAAAGTCAAGGTTCCCTTTAGGGTATTTGAAAAGGTACACTACTGCCTTTGACACATATCCCTAAAACCAAGAAATTGTCAAAGTTGGCATAATTTATCAATTTTTAAAGAATCTAATTTCTTTCGTTCTAAAAATACCATCATTTTTAAGGATAACAAGTGTTGTCAACTGGGGCATAATCGTTGCTCTTCCAGATATTGTAAAACACATCACTTGAGATACACACCATCATAAAAAAATCATAATATTTTTCTAGTATTGTTTATCTTCTTCTCTACCTTAGTCCTAACGCTCTTGATTAAAGCAAGAGACCTAGACTTGTAGTGTATTAGATAAACATATCCATAACTTAAGTGATTATAGTATCTATGTCTATTTAAGGCAACTGCGGAAATAGACTCACACAGAGCAAAAATGAAATATCACCTAGATACTTAATTGCCTATTAAAAGGCCTGGTTATCATCTTTTGCCTCTTAGTACTCCCTCCGTCCCATTAGATTAGTCCAGTTTGCTTTCGGCACAGAAACCAATGTTTGTGAGTGTAGTGAAATTAATATTTTATTGATGTGAGGAGTTTTTTTTCCATTTTAGGAAAGTGGACTAATCTGGTGGGACAGACCAAAATGGAAATATGGACTAATCTGGCGGGACAGAGGGAGTAGTATTTATATGTACGATTCTCATGAATAGCTAGACAAAATCCATAATCACATATCTCTAATCCTTTAATATATCATAGATCATTTTCGGCGTATGTAAACAAGTAATGTAAAGAAACCTCCATTTATTTATAATAGGAAGTGCTATTATTTATTACGATCGAGAAGAACTCTATGAAAAATAACTTATAATCCATAAATAGAAATGAATTTTAAAACAAAACATCTCTTCAAAAACTAAAACATTGTTTATCATAAACGTAAACTAAAATCTCCAACAGAAATAAAATCCATAACTACTATGATGTATACCAGAAAACTTAGCTGCCAGATTGCTTTCAGGCCATAGGTTGCAACTGGGTATACAAGAGAAAGAAAGGTGCGAATGGAGAAATAGCGGCTTACAAAGCCAGGTTGGTGGCGAAGGGTTATAATTAGAAACCTTCTCAATGATAGCCATGCTCAAGCCCATTAGGATACTCCTATCCATAATAGCACATATAGACCAAGAAATTTAGCAGATGGATGTCAAAATTGCATTTTAAACGGGTACATTGAAGAAGGTCGTGATATCTTTATGAAATAGCGAGAAGGATATATGAAGAACGACGAAGAGAATTTGGTCTGGAAGTTAAATAATTCCTTATATAGACTAAAGCAAGCTTCACGATCATGGAACTTACATTTTGACAAAGTGATTAAGTTATATAGATTTTCAAAATGTTCAAATGAGATTTGCGTGCACCGTCTATGTGTCAGTGGAAGTGTGGTATTCCCCACACTTTATATAGATAATAATCTCCTATTTTGAGAAAATGTGAGTTATTGTCGGACGTAAAAAGGTGGTTATCCAAAGCGTTCCAGATGAAGGATCTTGGAAATGCGGGATACATCCTTGGTACAAAAGACTTGCGAGATCAAAAGAAAAGGATGTTATCATTATCTCAAGCTTCATTCGTGGATACTGTGATTGCTCGCTTTAGCATGCAGAACGCTAAGAATGGTTTGTTACCCTTCAAGAATTGCATACATCTTACTAAGGTTCAGTGTTCGGAGAGATGAGTAAGGTGTTGTATGCTTCGGCCATCGAAAGTCTCATTTATGCAATGCTATGTACGAGGCCAAATATCTATTTCACCATTAGCATGGTAGCAAGATATCAGTCTAACCCAAGACAGGCGCACTGGATTGCGGTAAAACATATCCTCAAATATCTGAAAAAGTCTACAGACTAGTTTCTTGTCAATCAGTGTAAAGAATTGTTCCCTTTGTGTTAAACAGATTCGGATTTCCAGGGAAACAAGGACAAGAAAAAGTCTACCTATGGTTATGTGTATACTTTGGGAGGTGGAGTCATATAAGATCGAGCACAAAAAAGAAGTGCATTGTGGGTTCCACTATGGAAGTAAAATATATATGACTTCTTCAGAATCTTCCAAAGAAGTACTATGTCTACGGAACTTTCTTCTGGAGTTGGACGTGATTCCTAATTGTGATAACTTTGGTGTTGTGGCGAATTCAAATGAACTACAAACTCACAAGGCAACAAAACACAATGAGAGAAAGTATCATATCATACGGGAAAACATACCAATGGGTGATGTGCTGATAGCGAAGATAGACAAAAACATAATCTAGCAGATCCATTCACTAAATTAACAAACATGAATCACAAACGCTCTTATCCTCTTATCTCTTTGATAGGGAGTTCATATTGTGTGTAGTAGATCATGGAAGATCGTAGGGATTGCTTAACCTAGTGAGACATAAACGGTAATCATAGCTGAGACAATCCCAGGATAGACAATCGGTATAGGTTGCAGCATATGCGGTAATAAGCGGGTTATCTTGGTTGCTTGGTACCCTAGTGTGTGCGCTATGCATTAATAGGATAAAATAAACATAGATTCTTTCATTTTGCATTAAAAAAATCTTGATCTTGATTGTTTGATGAAATCATAAGCCTAATGAAGGTACGGAGGTATACACGAATTTATGTATCACTTTGAGATGTTATGGTGGAAAGTATTTTCTATACTCGTATATCTGTATCTTGGGTGATAGCTGATTGTGCATCATTGTCTGTTACTGGAACTAGGTAACCATATCGATTATAGGATGGTGACATTCCCTGAGCAGCTCAGAAGGTTCATTATGTTAAAGTCGTGCAAACTAATTAAGTTCCAGCATAAATGAAATAGCTTGTTCTGAAATAGCTTGTTTGAAGGAAAAATCTATCATAGACATATGAAGCTTAGCAAGAAAACGTAGATCTAGCACTATGACAATAGTCTAGACAGAAAAGAGTGTGGTTGCAAGAACCAGAGTCGATGCCTGAACAATGCTGCAGCATATAGGAGAGTAGATAATCAAAAGTCAATAACCCGAGTGCATTTTATCATTGATTTTAAAACCATAGCCTATTAGTTTATGATTATTTTGTGGGAAGAAAATTTATTAATTGTTGTAGCACTGCTTGGTTTCATTTTATATGCTTTCTTGTGTTCTAGTTTGGAGAAATCACAAAACCCCATTCATTTACAAGCAATAGAATGTGCACGACTCACTTTCACTCCCTTGGGTACAATATATGGACTTAGATCTGTATTACTTGTTTAGACATATGTGCACTTGCGTATAATTATAATATCTACTAGCACAACTACAATGGTCAACACTATTACCATCTATCCAGGACTTGCCACTAAAAGAGAAACAAGTCTGGATTAAATCCATTGTTTCATTAACCAAGAGTTGCTCAATCCTCATTAGATTAATGTGACCCTTCGACATATTATCCTCCAAACTATATTTGCACTCTTCATTAGGAACAAGTCTGGACGAAGTCCAATGTTCCACCATCCATGAGTTGTTTAATCTGTTTGAGACCGATCGGCCTCAAATATCACATATATGTAAGATCCATATTTTGAGAAGAAAAAACATTTTATTTTGAATGCATAAAGCAATATTCATTGGATGTTTTATGGAGACAATGAACGATATAGAGAGTTACTCAGTAATCCATGATGGATAGTACCGTTATTACCTTTAATAGCAACTCCAGTATAAAATATAACTAAATATCCATCATATACTGGAAACTAAAAATAAGTTCCACCGGAACATCGGTACTTATTTTAACATCTCTCAAAATCAAAATATTATTCTCTAAACATAAATAAAATCTCCAACCTCTGCAACAAAAACCTCGTGCTATGGAGATGGTATTCTGTCACATCTAGACCGCCTACCTTGTGAGCCATATTGCATTATATAACCTGACTTATAGATACTATTACCACTACCAATAAGGTAGCAATAGTCATCTAAACACGCTTCAGATATTCATTCATTATATAACAAAACATAATTCATAGATATTGTTTCCACTACTCTTAAAGTAGGAGCAGTCCTCTAAACATGTTTTAGTTATACTTGTAATTGCCATACGTTGTCCCTTAGTGTCAAACACCGGACAATTTTTCTTTTCCAATGTCCTACCTTGCCTTACCTGAAACAGTTGTCTACTTCCTTAGACTTTTAAGGTCATAAGTTGGTTCTATGACCTTGCTCCCACTGTTTTCTTTATTTCTCCTACTTCTGGTGCCTCCCTTCTTCCCTTTCACCTCCAGTGAAATAGAAGGGTTCCGAGCAGTAGATATAGTAAACTTTTTTCTTATTGAGATAATATCCCGAAGATTCCCATCCAATAGATGTTTCATCTTATTTCTTCTCAACCATCAGTCTGAAGTAATTCATAGACTTCTGTAGTGAGCTGAAGAAAAAATTTTGCTCTGACTAAGCCATCAATTTCACCTCATCTTAGTTTTATGTGTACATGTCTTTGAACTAAATCGAAGACATCACATATTCGCAAACTCATCCACCATCATCCAATTACTGTCTCATAATGGCCCTATGAGACATGAAATGGTAATCCTTTTCCATACATCCATAAGTCACAATTATATCAAATAATATCAATTGCATACTCTTAACACTGAAATTTGAGCTCCAGCATACCCGTGCATGCTCTTTTAGGAGAGGACTCATGAGTAATTGGATAATGATGGAAAATTCTGGAGCAAATAAGTTTTCAAAGGATTAATGATTTATTAAATCACATTTCCATTTCAGGAAAGTAGGACTAAATAATAAATATCGAGCAAGAGTAAAATATGAAAAGTTTGTAATAATATGTCTGAAACAATTTAACAATCAAAGTAAGAACATAAAAGTAGAACATTGAAACAGATTAGCATTGTAACCTTTTGATAAACAAATATTATTGTTTCCTCCAACTGCCCAAGCAATTTTATTGCAAGCCACAAATGTGGACGTTTACTACAAAACCACTACACCAAACTTCATCTTTCAATTCAAGTCCTTTAATTCCAATCCATGTCAGTTACCTTAGAGAAATGGAATTAATAATCAGAGATAAACTTATACCATGTTATCCTACTGAGCAATGACATACAAATGAGTTATACTCTAGAAAACATCTAAGTTATATAGATTTTCAAAATGTTCAAATGAGATTTGTGTGCACCGTCTATGTGTCAGTGGAAGTGTGGTATTCCCCACACTTTATATAGATAATAATCTCCTATTTGGAAAAAATGTGAGTTATTGTCGGACGTAAAAAGGTGGTTATCCAAAGAGTTCCAGATGAAGGATCTTGGAAATGCGGGATACATCCTTGGTACAAAAGACTTGCGAGATCAAAAGATAAGGATGTTATCATTATCTCAAGCTTCATTCGTGGATACTGTGATTGCTCGCTTTAGCATGCAGAACGCTAAGAATGGTTTGTTACCCTTCAAGAATTGCATACATCTTTCTAAGGTTCAGTGTTCGGAGAGATGAGTAAGGTGTTGTATGCTTCGGCCATTGAAAGTCTCATTTATGCAATGCTATGTACGAGGCCAAATATCTATTTCACCATTAGCATGGTAGCAAGATATCAGTCTAACCCAAGACAGGCGCACTGGACTGCGGTAAAACATATCCTCAAATATCTGAAAAAGTCTACAGACTAGTTTCTTGTCAATCAGTGTAAAGAATTGTTCCCTTTGTGTTAAACAGATTCGGATTTCCAGGGAAACAAGGACAAGAAAAAGTCTACCTATGGTTATGTGTATACTTTGGGAGGTGGAGTCATATAAGACCGAGCACAAAAAAGAAGTGCATTGTGGGTTCCACTATGGAAGTAAAATATATATGACTTCTTCAGAATCTTCCAAAGAAGTACTATGTCTACGGAACTTTCTTCTGGAGTTGGACGTGATTCCTAATTGTGATAACTTTGGTGTTGTGGCGAATTCAAATGAACTACAAACTCACAAGGAAACAAAACACATTGAGAGGAAGTATCATATCATATGGGAAATCGTACCAATGGGTGATGTGCTGATAGCGAAGATAGACAAAAACATAATCTAGCAGATCCATTCACTAAATTAACAAACATGAATCACAAACGCTGTTATCCTCTTATCTCTTTGATAGGGAGTTCATATTGTGTGTAGTAGATCATGGAAGATCGTATGGATTGCTTAACCTAGTGAGACATAAATGGTAATCATAGCTGAGACAATCCCAGGATAGACAATCGGTATAGGTTGCAGCATATGCGGTAATAAGCGGGTTATCTTGGTTGCTTGGTACCCTAGTGTGTGCGCTATGCATTAATAGGATAAAATAAACATTGATTCTTTCATTTTGCATTAAAAAAATCTTGATCTTGATTGTTTGATGAAATCATAAGCCTAATGAAGGTACGGAGGTATACACGAATTTATGTATCACTTTGAGATGCTATGGTGGAAAGTATTTTCTATACTCGTATATCTGTATCTTGGGTGATAGCTGATTGTGCATCATTGTCTGTTACTGGAACTAGGTAACCATATCGATTATAGGATGGTGACATTCCCTGAGCAGCTCAGAAGGTTCATTATGTTAAAGTCGTGCAGACTAATTAAGTTCCAGCATAAATGAAATAGCTTGTTCTGAAATAGCTTGTTTGAAGGAAAAATCTATCATAGACATATGAAGCTTAGCAAGAAAACATAGATCTAGCACTATGACAATAGTCTAGACAGAAAAGAGTGTGGTTGCAAGAACCAGAGTCGATGCCTGAACAATGCTGCAGCATATAGGAGAGTAGATAATCAAAAGTCAATAACCCGAGTGCATTTTATCATTGATTTTAAAACCATAGCCTATTAGTTTATGATTATTTTGTGGGAAGAAAATTTATTAATTGTTGTAGCACTGCTTGGTTTCATTTTATATGCTTTCTTGTGTTCTAGTTTGGAGAAATCACAAAACCCCATTCATTTACAAGCAATAGAATGTGCACGACTCACTTTCACTCCCTTGGGTACAATATGGACTTAGATCTGTATTACTTGTTTAGACATATGTGCACTTGCGTATAATTATAATATCTACTAGCACAACTACAATGGTCAACACTATTACCATCTATCCAGGACTTGCCACTAAAAGAGAAACAAGTCTGGATTAAATCCATTGTTTCATTAACCAAGAGTTGCTCAATCCTCATTAGATTAATGTGACCCTTCGACATATTATCCTCCAAACTATATTTGCACTCTTCATTAGGAACAAGTCTGGACGAAGTCCAATATTCCACCATCCATGAGTTGTTTAATCTGTTTGAGACCGACCGGCCTCAAATATCACATATATGTAAGATCCATATTTTGAGAAGAAAAAACATTTTATTTTGAATGCATAAAGCAATATTCATTGGATGTTTTATGGAGACAATGAACGATATAGAGAGTTACTCAGTAATCCATGATGGATAGTACCGTTATTACCTTTAATAGCAACTCCAGTATAAAATATAACTAAATATCCATCATATACTGGAAACTAAAAATAAGTTCCACCGAAACATCGGTACTTATTTTAACATCTCTCAAAATCAAAATATTATTCTCTAAACATAAATAAAATCTCCAACCTCTGCAACAAAAACCTCGTGCTATGGAGATGGTATTCTGTCACATCTAGACCGCCTACCTTGTGAGCCATATTGCATTATATAACCTGACTTATAGATACTATTACCACTACCAATAAGGTAGCAATAGTCATCTAAACACGCTTCAGATATTCATTCATTATATAACAAAACATAATTCATAGATATTGTTTCCACTACTCTTAAAGTAGGAGCAGTCCTCTTAACATGTTTCAGTTATACTTGTAAGTGCCATACATTGTCCCTTAGTGTCAAACACCGAACAATTTTTCTTTTCCAATGTCCTACCTTGCCTTACCTGAAACAGTTGTCTACTTCCTTAGACTTTTAAGGTCATAAGTTGGTTCTATGACCTTGCTCCCACTGTTTTCTTTATTTCTCCTACTTCTGGTGCCTCCCTTCTTCCCTTTCACCTCCAGTGAAATAGAAGGGTTCCGAGCAGTAGATATAGTAAACTTTTTTCTTATTGAGATAATATCCCGAAGATTCCCATCCAATAGATGTTTCATCTTATTTCTTCTCAACCATCAGTCTGAAGTAATTCATAGACTTCTGTTGTGAGCTGAAGAAAAAATTTTGCTCTGGCTAAGCCATCAATTTCACCTCATCTTAGTTTTATGTGTACATGTCTTTGAACTAAATCGAAGACATCACATATTCGCAAACTCATCCACCATCATCCAATTACTGTCTCATAATGGCCCTATGAGACATGAAATGGTAATCCTTTTCCATACATCCATAAGTCACAATTATATCCAATAATATCAATTGCATACTCTTAACACTGAAATTTGAGCTCCAGCATACCCGTGCATGCTCTTTTAGGAGAGGACTCATGAGTAATTGGATAAGGATGGAAAATTCTGGAGCAAATAAGTTTTCAAAGGATTAATGATTTATTAAATCACATTTCCATTTCAGGAAAGTAGGACTAAATAATAAATATCGAGCAAGAGTAAAATATGAAAAGTTTGTAATAATATGTCTGAAACAATTTAACAATCAAAGTAAGAACATAAAAGTAGAACATTGAAACAGATTAGCAGATTAGCATTGTAACCTTTTGATAAACAAATATTATTGTTTCCTCCAACTGCCCAAGCAATTTTATTGCAAGCCACAAATGTGGACGTTTACAACAAAACCACTCAACCAAACTTCATCTTTCAATTCAAGTCCTTTAATTCCAATCCATGTCAGTTACCTTAGAGAAATGGAATTAATAATCGGAGATAAGCTTATACCATGTTATCCTACTGAGCAACGACATACAAATGAGTTATACTCTAGAAAACATCTAAGCAAATAACCCCAGAACCAACCTTCCCATATAAAAATTATCCTGTCATACATTCACCAGTTCTATGACGCATGATTTTTCATAATAAGGTTGTCTCATTTAATTCAATCCTAGAGAACTTGAAAAGACCAAATACGCAAGCTACACACGTAGACGTTTACGCAAAGGCTCCCACTTCTCACTTGAATAAAATGTTTTATTTAGAAATCTCATCCATCAGAGCATATGAATAATTTTAGTAAGCATGCTACACATATAGACGTCTACTCACTCTATTATTCACTTCGGATAAGAGATCGCTTTGTGGAGGTCTTGATTTTATTTTAAAAAATCTCTTGCTTAGTATTTTTATTTCAAAAGGTAGTTTTCGCAAATAATTATTTTATGCTACTAAAAAATATGTTATTTCTAAAATTCCATCATATATAATATGATGCCGAAATTCTTAAACATAATTTAATACATAAAATAAAAAGACTAGCATGTTAAAATAATAAAGAAATTAAATCATGTTTTCCTATTTTCTCTAACATGCTTAGTGCCCAAATAATGCACCACATCATGTAAGATTAATAAAAATAAAATAAAATGTCCTTGTGGCCCCGAAGATGTAGTACCAACATATCTACCTATTCATTTACATGAATTTTGTTATAAGACGAAAAACCCTAATTTAAAAAACTTTCGGGCTGCCTTCGGGCAACTCAATCGGCTCGGTCAACTCAGAAAACCCTAATTTTGAAATTTTGAATCTGTAGCTATCTTCCCGCCGCCGGCTGAACAATGGCTGGCAAAGGCATCGTTGGCTGGAGAACATTCGCTGCAGGCCACCAACATCGCAACCGTCGCCGACCTCGCACATCACTAGCCCACCATTGACACGTCACGCATGTAACATGCTGCGGGCGGCCAAAAATTTGTGGATCAGACGTAGCTCCGCACTTATTACCTCGTCATCTCTGCCTGCTGCAACTCGCACTGCTATAACCTTCACCCTCTTGAACCCCTGCCATCTGTCATCATTCACCCACACACACGCATGGGGTATGTCGGATAATATCCCATCATCAACAACATCCTGTCAACTGCAGCGGCTAGGGTTCAATAGTATGGGGTCGATGCGCCGACTGTGTCGACCGACATGACCCGCGTTGACCCTGTTGCGGCTAAGGTTCACATGAGGTGGCGGCTTGGGTTTATGCCGCCACCCTTTCTTTCTCCTCCATCAAAGACCTGTGACCGTGAGCCATACCTGCTCGAGATGGCCATCCTCCACGCGCCTGTGCACGACCAACCATCATGGCTGGACTGCGAGCAAGAAAAGGACCTACGCTGCTATTGTCCTGCACTCACAGGAAAATATGGCCGCGGCCGCTGCCCACCGCGCGCCACTTGCGCACTACTAGTGGCCATCAGAGACATGTGAGAGATGGCTGTGTGCGCTACTGGGTGCTTGCATACCAGCCTGAGGCTGCACTGCAACGCTTGCCGCCACTGCGTTCTCCTTCAAACTAGACCCATCGCCAAAATTACTGCACCGCCGTTGTTGCGCTGGTCATCTATGAACTGCCTGCTCGTGAGGGCTGCTACGTCGTGATGTCGTACTGCGCCGTGTTTCGATTCTACATCAAGTTTGTTCTCCGTATTCTTCATTCTTTGTGTTCTTCGTCTTGTTCTTCGTTCTTCAACTTCTTTTACATATTTTACATAGAATAATAAAATACAGAATATTCTATTACATTCTATTCCTAAAAATTTAACCACAGATTTTCTCATGGTGAAAAATGATTCAACGCAAATAAACAATCGCGGAATAAACATACAAAACACGGGAACCACGATGAACATAAAAAATCCATTGCTATTTAATTTAATGTAAATAATTAAACAAATTAATTGTCCATATAGAGCCACAAATATGAACCTGGCTTTGATACCAATTGAAGGATTTATACCATGAACCGAAAATCACATAATTCAATTGAACCAGGGAACTCTGTGAATATCTAAATAATTGTCAAACATCAATTATTCTCTAGCAAGCTCCTATTTAATAAATGAATTTTCATGCAGATGTTTATCTGATTACCTGACATCTGTAGTGACTACATATCTTCGCGTAGGGATTGAAACATTTGAATCATTCGCACTCCATATTTATTATTGCGGAATAAAGATTAACTATGTTATTTTAATTTAATAATTAAAATTAAAATATAGAGGAAGAGAAGAAAATGATCCTCTAGATCAAATCTTCTGATCTGTATCCCTTCTCCGATTAAAAAATCTGGTGAAGATTCCCTCTGGATTCCGTGCCTATCAAGAAGTAGAATTTCCTCCTCTTTCTTAGATCTTCAGTCACCTAGCACAGCTCCCAAATACTGGTTTGCTGCTTAGCAACTTATGATCTTGTGGTGTGTTGAGATCTGAGAACCTGAGGAGTATTTCATGGGCCAGTCCAGGGTCAAGAATGAAATAGCAAATAAGGGCTATCAATTAATTAATTCTCATATTCAACCCATAATATAATTAATTAATAAATATTGATTCATGCCACAAGAGAATCAATATTGTCGTACCTATTTGCTACCACGTTTTGAGGAACGGATAGCATAGGCTCTGCATATCCCCATATTTAAGGTTACAGACATTCATTAGATAATTTGAACTCTGACAAGCTCCAAAATTAATTAATATCTTTTACCTAAGTAGTACCACTCAATCCTTTTGACTTATGCTTGAACTTAATCATCCTGCAGGACTTTAGCATAGTGAACCTTTTGAGCTTCTTAGCGAATGCCACCATCCTATACTGGATATGGTTACCTAGTTCCATTCACAAACAGTCATACACAGACTGCTACCACCCAAGATACAGATATATAAATTCGACTAAAACTCTATTGTATCTCAAATGATGCACAAATCTGTGTATATCTCCGTACCTTCATGTAGGCTTAGGATTCCTTAAAGCTAACAAGATCAAGAAACCTTTGATGTTAGATAAAAGAATCAGTTTTAACTTTGGTCGTATCAATGCGTATGCTGCAGCTTATACCGAGAGTCTATCGTGGGATTGTCTCAGCTGTGATAACTATTTCTATCTCGCTACGTCAAGCATTCCATATGATCTTTTGTGATCTCCTACACACCGTATGATCTCCCTATCGACGAGATAAGAGGATGTCGTTGTTTGCTTCATATGTTTGTTAATCAGACAGGACTATTTTATAATTGTATACAAGACATTAATGATTACCAACATATCAAACAAAACTATTTACCGATATAACAATCATAATGCTTTGCAGTATGTAAAAACCTAACACTTGTTAGAGCTTATATTCATTAATGAATGTCTGTAACCTTTAATATGGAGATATACCTAGACTATGCAACTTGTTCCTCATAACGTGGTAACTAAGAGGTAGGACAATATTGATTCTCTAGTGGCATGAACTAATGTGAATTAATTAATTATATTCTGGATTGAATATGAGAATTAATTAATTGATAGGTCTTTTTTGTTACTTGCGTTCAAGTCCTTGGTTTGGCCCATGAAAAGCTTAAGCCCATTAGAGATTAGATTTCTCTTATAAATACCCCTCGGGTTCTCAGATCACAATACACCACAAGATCACATGTTGTTGCTAAGCAGCAAACCAGTTCTGGGAGCTGCAGTAGGTGAATATGATAAGAGAAAACATAAGGGAATTCGTCTTCTCGATAGCCACAGAATCTGGAGGGAATCTTCACTAGCTATCTAGATCGGAGCAAGGGATATAGATTAGAAGATGATTGGAGCAAGGGATAAAGATTAGAAGATTAGATCTAGAGGATCTTTTTCTTCTTTCTTTCTCTTTAGTTTCAAATTTAATTAACTTAAATTCAAAGATTTAATCCCCTTATCTTGTAGGATTAAATCTTATTGCGCTGGAAAGAGGAATGAAAATCAAAATCCTTGCGCAACCACTTTAGAGTTTATACAAGCCAGGTATTCCGCAAATCTAATATTTTCAATAGAAGCATGCTAGGGATTTTTTATTGGCAAAGCAATATATTTTTGTTATCCAATATTCAGCCTGGGCAACGAAATTGAAATTCCATTTGCAACAATCCCATCATTGCTTTCTTCAGTCCTCTTTCCTTCGACATCACTCTTCTGATTTGGAAGCAAATTAAAGCGACTCATAGAAAAACCTGAAGAATTTTATGCTCATACAAGATCCTTATGTAGACAATGATGTCATCGAATGAATTCGGTAGCTTGTTAACTATCAAGTAAATTTTTGCATCATTGCATATTTGACCACCCATTAATGTGTATTCATCGATGAGATGAATGAGTAATTCCACATATTCCAACAATGAACAGCCATGGCCCATTTTTTGTCTTACAATGCATTTGATGACGCTTGATCTAGGGTGTCCATCTAGCCGGCCATATGTTACGTCAAGATTGAAGGGATTGCAGGCAAACTGAATCGCCAAATCTTAACCTAGGTTGAAATTGGTCGGATATCAAAAATAAATTTATATGCCTTTGAATTATCCTAGCATGCTCTTATTGAAATTTAAAAGATAGTTTATGTGGAATACCTAGATTGTAGAAACTGTTGAAATGTGCGTAGAGATTTGATCCT
Source organism: Plectranthus barbatus (assembly GCA_026898455.1). NCBI lineage: Eukaryota > Viridiplantae > Streptophyta > Magnoliopsida > Lamiales > Lamiaceae > Plectranthus > Plectranthus barbatus. The sequence goes on along the minus strand of JAPKLW010000584.1, from coordinate 101,869 downwards.
CAATCTTCTTTCTTGTGCAACAATATTTAATCCTACAAGATGAAGGAATTAAATCTTCTGAAATTAAACAGATAATTTTGAAAACAAGAGAGAGAAAGAAGAAATAGATCCTCCAGATCTGATCTTCAGATTTGTATCCCAACTCCGATCCGAACTCTGGTGAAGATTCCCTATGAATTTCATGCCTATCGAGAAACGGAGATAGATCCTCCAGATTTGATCTTCAAAATTACCTATCATAGCTCCAAATTACTGGTCTGCTGCTTTGCAACTTATGATCTTTTGGTGTGTTGTGATTTTAGAGTCTGAAGAGTATTTATAGGAGAAATCTGATCTTAGATGGGTTTGAGCTTTCATGGGCCTGACCAAGAACCAGAATACAAATAGCAAATAAGACCTATTAATTAATTAATTCCCATATTCAACCCAAAATATATTAATGAATTAATATTGATTCATGCAACCAGAGAATAAATATTGTCTTACCTAATTGCTACCACATTATGAGGAACGAGTTATACTGGCTTGGAAAAAATCCCATATTTAAGGTTACAAACATTCATTAATTAATTTCAGCTCTTACAAGATCAAAAATTAATTAACATATTTTATTCCTCAGTCAATCCACTCAACCATTTTCACTTATGCTTGAACTTAATCATCCTACAGGACTTTAGCATAACGAACCTTTTGACCTGCTAAGGGAATGTCATCATCCTATACGGGATATGGTTACCTAGTTCCAGTCAGACAGTCATACACAAACTGATACCACCCAAGATACAGTTATACAAGTTCAACAAGAACTCTCCACTATAGTATCTCAAAGTGACACACAAATTCGTGTATACTTTTGTACCTTCATTCAGACATAAAATTACATCAAGCCATCAATATCAAGATTCTTTTAAAGTCAAATAGAAGAATCGATCTTCCTTAGGACCTATCAACACATGCACCAAACATACCAAGCAACCAAGATAAGCCGCTCATTACCGCGTATGCGGCAGCTTATACTGACAGTATATCCTAGGACTATCTCAGTTGTGATACTGTTCATATTTCACTAGGTTAACCGATTCATATGATCTTCTGTGATCTACTACATTTCGTATGATCTATCTATCAAAGAGATAAGAGGATAAGAGCGTTTGCGACTCATGTTTGTTAATTCAGTTAGGAGATGAACATACAACATTAATGACTCCCCATATATTAACAAATAAACCTTATACATAATATACTAATCATAATGCTTTGAGTATAAAATTCCATCAATATCCCACTTATACTCAAAACATTATGGAAGTGTTATCCCGAGTATAAAGTGTGTATCATAATCTAGCTATTATGTCAACATCTCATGTGGCTGGCTGCAGCCTCATTCCAAGGTTAGGTACATGCATCTCGTAGACCTTTTGTGGCTGAGCTTTTGTGAATGGATCTGCTAGATTGTCTTTTGTATCCATTTTCTCTATCACCACATCACCCCAAGCCATGATTTCATGTATGATATGGTACTTCCTTTCAATGTGCTTCGTTTCTTTGTGAGTTCGTGGTTCCTTTAAAATTGCCAAAGCACCTAAGTTATCACAATAGACCATGATAGTCTTGGGAAACTTAGGAATCACGTCTCACTCCAGAAGGAAGTTTCGCAAACACACTTCTTCGTTTCAAGCTTCAGAATCTGCCACATATTTTGCTTCCATGGTGGAGTCCGCAATGCATTTCTGCTTTACACTCCACCATGATATGGCCTCACCTCCAAATGTAAACACATAGCAAGAGGTTGACTTCTTTTCATCCTTCTCTGCCTTGAAATCCGAATTCGTATTACCCACAAGGCATAACTCTTCACACTGATAGACGAGACAATAATCTCTAGTCCTTTTCAGGTATTTGAGAATGTGCTTTACCAAGGTCCAATGCGCATGTCGAGGGTTAGACTTATATCTTGCTATCATGCCAAAAACAAAGCAAATCTCTGGCCACATACATAGCATTGCATACATAAGACATCCCACGGCCGCTGCATACGCACCTTGCTCATCACATTTTTCTCCTCTTCTTCTTCTGGACACTATTCCTTAGAAAGATGTACACCATGCCTGAAGGGTAGTAGTGTTGGGATTTATCCTTGAACAGAATCACAAAATCCAAATAAGCTGGATCGATTTATGGTTTATTGTTCACAATACCAATTTACAAAACCCTAGCATGCTCCTATGAATTTAATGCGTGGATAAAAGGAATTACCGTTATTCCGTAGAGTGTGATCCGATCTTTCGCGTTTGAATATCCAACTTTAATTCAACCACGCGATTCGAATAAATCTGTGGAAACACAAATTAGTAATCTAATTTCTAGATTTAATCAAAAATAAAGAAAATAGAAAGGAAAGAATTCTGTTCTCCAGATCAGATCTTCAAGGTTGTATCTCAATGTTGTTCAGATCTGCTACTAGTTAGGATTCCACATATCTGTAGTTGTGCAAGGCCAGAATCGAAATTCTGCTCCCTCTTGCACTGATAGTCGTCGCCCCCTCTCTCTGCTTTAGGGTTTCAACTGATTTGAATTATCACACAAAGTGGCTAGGGTTTCTTAGGGAGAGATGTCTATTTATAGACCTAGGGTTTTAACCCTAATGGGCTATTAGGCTCCTTCAGCATATATAATTGGGCTAGTCCTGGGACCTAATGCAAATAGTAAAGTGGTCCTATAAATTAAATAATTCTCTTGTCCACAACTCAGGACACAATTAATTAATTAATATTAATTCTTTTTCACCATAGAATTAATACTGACCTACCCCTTTATTACCATGTTATGAGAACGGGCTGCATTAATTGAGAATCCCCATATTTATGGTTACCGAACATTAATTAATTAATCGGAGCTTCTGAAAAGCTCTATCTACAATTAATTAATATCTTATTATTCCTGATTAGTACCACTCAAACCTTATCACTCGTGTCTGAACTTAATCAGCCTACAGGACTTTGGCAAGATGGATGTCATTGAGTTCCTTAGGGAATGTCCCCATCCTATTACTCGGATATGGTTACCTAAACCCAGTCTCAGGCAGTACTACACGAAAGGATGTTACCCAAGATGCGGATATATGAGCACGTTACATAGGGTCTCCACCATGGCAAGTCAAAGCAACAGTCAATTCGTGCAAACCCCTCAACCTTCCTTAGGGTTTGGACTCAATCAGGAACGAAATGTTGTATTCGCTGATGTCAGACAGTCGAATACATCTCACTGCAGTCCATCAATACGCCACCCTTGCGTAACAGCATGTCAAGTAACCAAGATAGACTACTTATTCTCACAATACCTCAGCCATCCGGACAGACGTATCCTCATACGCTGTCTCGGTTGTGATCAGGTTTATGTCTCATCAGGTCAAGTGATCATACTGTCTTCTGCGATCTACTACACGCCGTAATATCGTCCCTATCGATGAGACAAGAGGATATCATTGTTACATACATGTAAGTTTGTTTGACAGATAGGAGAAATAAACCGTTGTATACTCATTGTAATAAATGCTTTCAGTATACAAAACCAATCAATCTCCCACTTATAATCAAAGCATAACTAAGCTATTATAGAGTATACACTGCATCTATCTAGCCTGCTATCTCGTTAACCACTGTCAATGGTCGACATCCACCTCAGACCCTGATCACGAATATGTCTTTCGTAAACTTTCTGCGGCAAGCTCTTTGTAAATGGATCAGCAAGGTTGTCCTTAGTGTTAATGTTCTTGATCAGCACATCACCCCTCGATACGATCTCCCGTGTGATATGGTACTTTCTCTCTATGTGTTTGCTTACCCTGTGAGACCGCGGTTCCTTTGAGTTCGCCACTACACCAGAGTTATCACAATAAATTGTGATGCTCTTTGGAAAACTTGGAATCACGCCCAACTACAAAAGGTAGTTCCTAAGCCATACCCCCTCTTTCAAGGCTTCGGAGGTGGCAACATATTCCGCCTCCATGGTGGAGTCAGCAATGCATTCCAGCTTTGAGCTCCTCCAAGATACAGCTCCACCTCCCAAGGTAAACACATATCCCAAGGTCAGTTTCTTCTCATCCTGGTCCCCTTGGAAATCCGAGTCTGTATAACCGACAGGGCACAAATCCTCACTTTGATAAACTAGGCAGTAATTCCTATTTATCTTCAAATACTTGAGGATGTCCTTTACCGCAGTCCAATGCGCCTGTCCAGGGTTAGACTAATATCTTGCTACCATGCCAACGGCATAACAGATATCTGGCCTGGTACACAACATCGCATACATGAGGCTACCCACCGCTGAAGCGTATGGTACAGGACTCATCTCATCTTTCTCCCGTTGTGTCTCAGGACATTGCCCACTAGAAAGATGAACGCCATATCTAAAAGGTAGCAAGCCTTTCTTGGCAAGTTGCATGCTGAACCGGGCTATCACAATATCCACATAGGATGCCTGGGATAAGCTCAACATCCTTCTTTTACGATCTCGTAAGACCTTAATCCCAAGGATGTAGCCAGCTTCTCCCAAATCCTTCATTTGGATCTGTTCAAATAACCAACACTTGATTTCCGACATCACTCCCTCGTTTTTTCCAAATAGGAGTATGTCATCGACGTATAGTGCAAGGAAAACCACGTTCCAACTGACACAAATTCGGTAAACACAACTTTCGTTTTCCAACTATGCAAATCTATAGGATTTAATCACATTGTTGAAACGTAAGTTCCACGACCTCGAAGCTTGCTTAAGTCCGTACAAGGACTTCTTAAGCTTCCAAACAAGATGTTCTTCGCCTTTGCACATGTAGCCTTTAGGTTGCCTCATAAAGATGTCCCTACCTTCTTCAAGGTAACCGTTTAGAAAAGCGATTTTGACATCCATCTGCCAAATCTCGAAGTCCATATGTGCGGCTATGGCAAGGAGTATCCGAATGGATTTGAGCATAGCTACAGGTGAAAAGGTTTCGTCATAGTCAATGCTCTCTTTCTGAATATAACCCTTTGCCACCAGCCTGGCATTAAAAGCCGTGATTTCTCTATCCGCCCCTTTCTTTCTCTTGTATACCTATTTGCACCCTATGGCCCTAAAGCCATCCGGAAATTCAGTTTTCTAGTACACATCCATAGCAGTTATTGATTCAATTTCGGAATCCATGGCGACACGCCATTTATCAACATCTTTGTCTTGCAGTGTCTCTTCGTAAGTCAGTGGGTCAGAGTCCTCTTATCGTCTTCCGGGCTCAAGTCCGAAGACTCACCCACGAACATGTACCTTTCTGGCTGGAAAATAACTCTCCCACTATGACGAGGCATCGGTGCCGTGTCAGCAGTAGGTGCAGTAACTTGTGGTTCTGCACCTTGCACTGAAGAACGTGTCTGTGGTGCTGAACCTGTCACACGTGCAAACACGTTTGCACGTTCCCCTTTCCATGGAATTGCATTCTCGTTTTCAATTTCTTGAAGAACGATATAACTTCTTGACCTGTGGTTCCTTACATACTCTTCCTCCAAGAATCTAGCTTTGGTGCTAACAACGACTCTCTGACTCTCAGGACAGTAAAAGTAACCACCTTTCGTTTGCCTGGGATACCCTATAAACAACATTACCTTTGACCTGCTTTCTAACTTATGAGGTTCGTTCGACAGAACGTGTGCCGGACAGCCCCATTCTCTAAACTAGCACAAACTTGGTTTGCGACCAAGGAAGTGCTCAGAAGGTGTCTTAGGAACTGATTTAGAAGGCACCACATTTAATATGTAAGCAGTTGTTTCCAATGCATAGCCCCAAAACAAAATAGGTAAGTTTGCATAACTCATCATTGATCTTACCATCTCTAGAAGAGTCATATTTCTTCTTTTAGCTACACCATTTTGCCGGGGAGTACCCGGTGCAGTCCACTGGGATGTAATCCCGTTGTCTGACAAATACTGCAGGAACTCGTTACCGAGGTATTCGCCACCGCGGTCAGATCACAGTGACATGATAGTTTTCCCGACATTCTTTTCTACCTCAGCCTTGAACTCTTAGAATTTCTCAAAGCATTCAAACTTGTAGCAAAGCAGGTAAACGTATTTGTACCTTGAGTAATCGTCAATGAAAGTGACGAAGTACTCGTACCCTCCACGAGCCTGCGTGGACATCGGTCCACATAAGTCAGAATGGATCAATTCCAACACTTCTTGTGCTCGAGACTGACTAGTCTTAAAGGGCCTAGTTGACATCTTGCCCTCGATGCAGGATTCGCAGACTTGATAAGGTACAGCCCGGACTAAGTCCAATGTACCATCATCTGCAAGTCGCTGAATCCGCTTCAAGCTGATGTGACCGAGTCTCAAGTGCCAGAGATATGTAAGATCCTCTTTAGAAGAACTATGTTTTCTCTTTCTAGGATTATCAATTACGGATGAGTTACATGCAATACTTGCGGAAGACTTATGATTACAGTTAATAACATAAAGAGAATTATTCAGCATCCCACGATCGATAACACCGTTATTACCAATGATAGAAACACTAATATAAAAAATAATTGAATATCTATCAACATAAAGTTTGGAAACTGAAATAAGGTTCCGCCAAAAATCTGGCATGTACAAAGCATCTCTCAAAGTTAAAAACAGAATCATCAAAATACAAGGTGAAATCTCCAATAGCAGCTGCTCAATTGTGCTGCATTCCCCATCGAGATGGTAACCTCGTCATTCTTCAACACCTTCCTCGGTGTGAACCCCTGCAAAATGTAACAAACATGATCAGTAGCTCCAGTATCCACTACCCGTGAATGAGTAGAAACCGATGCTAAACATGTTTCCGTTACAAATGCAAATGATGTACCTTGTCCCTTAGCATTCGGACAATCCACCTTTCCGCACCCAACACACCTGTTCTTCTACGGAATGACCTTGACTCTCTTCACCTTCTTTGACTTGCTTTCACTGCCTGCTTTCCTGAACATGCTTTCAGCATCATCATCTCCAACCTTAGATGTTGTTGAACCAGTACTGGAAACTGTCAGAACAGGTTTTCGTGCTCGCATGGAAGATTACTCCACCACAAGGTCCTCAAGTAGCTCATGCAGAGCATACTCTCCCCTTGCAGCAGCAGCTACCTTAAAGTCATAAAAGAATTCCGGAAGAGAATTCAGGATGATATCAATCTCGTCTTGCGCACTGATATTACCACCCCTCACAGTGAACTGTCTCATGAGCTCAATCATAGACATCATGTGCGCTGTCACCTAACTATCTTCAACCATCTTCTTGCACACAAGATCGTGCACAAGTCCATAGTAAATAGTTTGCTCCACATTGCCATAAGCTATCGAGAGTTCTTTCCAGATCTCTCCAGCCCTTTCGAGATACTCATACTTGTGCTTTAATTGTCTAGATAGGGAACATGTGATGAGCCAAAAGACGAACTCATCAGCATCCTCCCATCTCTCATAAAATTCAAGCTCAAGTTCACAGACCTCATCATAAGTACGCAATAGTGGATCCATGAAAAGAACATATGCTTGATTTTTCAGATAAAGGATGTGTTTGATGCAAAAACTCCATTCAGAGAAGTTCAGACCAGTTAAAGGATTGAGAGCAAGAATATGATCAACAGTAGATATAGACATATCTGAAACAATAAAGATTCTTAAATAAGAACATACATGCAGAACTTCGAAAACAAATGCATTGAAAACCTTTTCATAAATCAAATACACATGTTTTCCACTAATTGCCCAAGAGTTCCCACCGCAAGCTACACTCGTAGACTTTTACGAAGTCACCCTCAACCAAAACTGCAGGTTTTAAGCCCCAATTGTTTAATTTCACTACCATGTCAGGAACCTTTTGACACTAGAAATTAATAATTAGTGAAAACCTTAGACCAACCCATCTCTCAAAGACAGGGAAGCAGCAACTGCATTATATCCTAAGATGCTTCTAAGCGATTAACCACAAATTTAACTCTGGCCAAAAGAGACAGTTTAGCATGGCACATAACCATACCGCATAGCCCTTAAAGCTTTTGTTATCTATAATTTAAATCAATCCTAGAATACTTATGAAAGAGATCTACGAAAGATACACTCGTAGACGTTTACGCAAAACCCTCCCACTATTCACATGATTTAAATTGTTTATCTAGAAATCCCAACAACTGTACCCATGCACCTCCAAGAACTAGCAAGCTACACTGGTAGACGTTTACTAGAGGGAGAGATACACTTACAGCCTAGGACAACTTTGTGGAGGTCTATTGATTTTAATTAAAAAATCCACTTGGTATTTTTCTTTCAAAAAAAGGTTTCTTATATGCGCACATATATTTCTTTGTCATTATATTTTACGAATTTTTTTCATGTAATTAAACAATCCCGAAAATTCCCAAAATATAATCCAACTAGAAATTAATCACATAAGTATGCTTGGAAAGCTGTAAATAATAAAAGCAGTAAATCTTGCTTTTACTATTATCTACACATGCTTAAATGCGCACATAATAAATCACATATCATACGAGGATAATTAAAACAAACAAAAATTCCTCGTGGCCCCACAAAACAGGAAATAAAATCCTATCTATTACAATTTGAAATTTGAATTTATTTGGATAAATCCAATTCCTTTTCATATCTTCATCAAATCTTCAAGGGCCTCCAAATCTTCAACCACCAAATCTTTTAGGATTTAGGGTTTTGTGATTTGATGATTGGCCCCAAACCCTAATGCAAACCTAGGGTTTACACAGGATTGCATCAGCCACCAAATCGCAAACCACCGCGACAGGACAACACCCGCCGATGATGACAACCGCTGCCGCCAGTGCCACTGCTTGCCGCCGTAGCCAGCACTGCCGCGTGCGCGAGCACGCGTGTGCACCCGGCGCTGCCAGCCCCCGCGCCGCTGGCCCGCGCCACCCACCGCCGTGCGCCCGCACGCGGCACCTCCCGCGACCGCGGCCCGCGCCGCTGCTGCCGTAGCCGCCACGGCCACACGCGCGCGCGGCCTCCTACCGCTGCCGTGCGCCGCCATCGTCTGTCGGCTATGTCTTTGTTCTTCGTCCCGACCCGTCCAATTAAAAATTTGAATAAAAAAAATTACAGAAATCTATTATATTATAATTTTTTCTATAAAATCTAATCACCGATTTTCACGTGATTTTACAAAACAGATTCAATCTTACACGGATAAACCACCCCTGGTTGAATCAAACGGGTTGCCACGAGGAACAAAAACCATCCACGACAAAATAAAATTCATACATGCATTAATGAATCTATTATGGACAACAGAGCCATAAATCAGAAACCTAGCTCTGATACCAATTGTAGGGATTTATCCGTGAACTGAATCACAAAATCTAAATAAGCCGGATAGATTTATGGTTTATTGTTCACAATACCAATTCACATAACCCTAGCATGCTCCTATAAATTTAATGCGTGGATAAAAGGAATTATCGTTATTCCGTAGAGTCTGATCCGATCTTTTGTGTTTGAATATCGAACTTAAATTCTACCACGCGATTCGATTAAATCTGTGGAAACAAAAATTAGTAATATAATTTCTAGATTTAATTGAAAAGAAACAAAATAGAAAGGAAAGAATTCTATTCTCCAGATCAGATCTTCAGGGCTGTATCCCAATGCTGTTCGGATCTGCTACTGATGAGGATTCCACAGATTTGTAGTTGTGCAAGGCCAGAATCAAAATTCTCCTCCCTCATGCACTGATAGTCGTCGCCCCCTCTCTCTTTGCCCTAGGGTTTTAACTGATTTGAATTATCACACAAGTGGCTAGGGTTATTGAGAGAGAGATGTCTATTTATAGACCTAGGGTTTTAACCCTAATGGGCTATTGGGCTCCTTCAGCATATATAATTGGGCCAGTCCTGGGACCTAATGAAAATAATAAAGTAGGCCTATAAATTAATAATTCCCATGTCCACAACCCAGGAAACAATTAATTAATTATTATTAATTTTTTAAAACCATAAAATTAATACAAACCTACCCCTTTATTACCACGTTATGAAAACGGGCTGCATTAATTGAGAATCCCCATATTTAAGGTTACTGGACATTCATTAATTAATCAGAGCTACTGACAAGCTCAATCTACAATTAATTAATATCTTATTATTCCTGAGTAGTACCACTCAAATCTTATCACTCGTGCCTGAACTTAATCAGCCTGCAGGACTTTGGTACGATGAATGTCATTGAGCTCCTCAGGGAATGTCCTCATCCTATTACTCGGATATGGTTACCTAAACCTAGTCTCAGGCAGTACTACACGAATGGCTGTTACCCAAGATGCGGATATACGAGCACGTTACATAGGCTCTCCACCATGGCAAGTCAAAGCAACAGTCAATCCGTGCTAACCCCTGAACCTTCGTTAGGGTTTGGACTCAATCAAGAACGAGATCTTGTATTCGCTGATGTCAGACAGTCGAATACATCTCACTGCAGTCCATCAATACGCTACCCTTGCGTACCAGCTTGTCAAGTAACCAAGACACACTACTTATTTCGACAATGCTGTAGCCATCCGGACAGACGTATCCTCATACGCTGTCTCGGCTGTGATCAGGTTTATGTCTCACTAGGTCAAGTGATCATACTGTCTTCTACCATCTACTACACACCGTCGTCCCTATCGGTGAGACAAGAGGATATCATTGTTACATACATGTAAGTTTGTTTGACAGATAGGAGAAATAAACCGTTGTATACTCATTATAATAAATGCTTATCAGTATACAAAACCCATCAAGTAGACCCTTATTGGGAGTTTGCATGCTGAAACGGGCAATCATTGTATCCAAATATGAAGCTTGAGAGATGCTTACATCATTTTCTTGTGATCACGCAAGACTTTTATCCCAAGAATGTACCCCGCATTCCCAAGATCCTTTATATGAAACTGCTCGAATAACACATTTTCGCCAATTAGGAGAATATCATCTAAATATAGTGCAAAGAACACCATGCTTCCACTGACACATCACTTCAACAAAACATAAGTTCCATACACTGACTTCTTGAGCTTCCAAACTAAATGCTCTCTGCTCTTCTGCACATATCCTTATGGTTGTTGCATATATATGTCACGACCTTCCTTAAGGGTCCCATTTAGAAATGCAATTTTGACATCCATCTACCAGATCTCGAGGTCCATATGTGTTGCTATGGCAAGGAGTATCCGAATGAACTTAAACATGGCTACCGGAGAGAAGGTCTCATCACAGTCAATACCTTTTTATGACTATACCCCTTTCCCACCAACCTTGTGTTATGAGCTGTAATTTTGCCATTCTCTCCTTTCATTCTCTTGAATACCCATTTACATCATATGGCTCGATAGCCATCTGGCAAATTAATTTTCTAGTATACATCCATAACTATTATGGATTCATTTTTCGAATCCATGGCGACCTGTCATTTGTTTGCATCTTTATCAGATACCACCTCATCGTATGTCCATGAGTCGTTATCATCCAGTCCATTCTCCTGGATCAAGTCAGAAGACTCTCCCACAAACATGTACCTTTCTGGTTGCCGAAAGACTCTCCCACTACGATGAGGCATTTGAGTTGTGCCAGTAGGTTCCAAAGTAATTGATTGTCTCATACCTTGCATTGATGGCAGTGTTGCTAGTCCCTCACCGGTTTTAGGTGGATATACCAGTACACTGGACTTTCCTCATTGAATCGCATTATCATCTCCAAAATCATGGAGAATGATTTCACTCTTGGATCTGTGGTTTCTTACAAATTCTCCCTCCAAGAATCTCATGTTGGTACAGATAAAGACCTTCAGATTCTCTGGACAATAAAAGCAACCACCTTTCGTTTGCTTGGGATATCCTACAAACAACATCAGCTTACACCTACTCTCTAACTTATCAGGTTCCTTTGTCAGCACATATGTTGGACAACCCCAAACCCTCATTTTGGTTAAACTGGGATTTTGCCCATAACAGAGCTCCGAAGGCATTTTCGGAACTTATTTAGAAGGTACAAGGTACCGCAAATATGCCGTTGCTTCCAAGACAAATCCCCAATACGAAATTGGCAAGCTTGCATAACTTATAATTGACCTAGCTATTTCGAAAAGAGTTCTATTTCTTCTTTCTTCCAAACCATTTTGTTGTGGGGTTCCTGGTGCAGTCCACTAGGATGTAATCCAATTGTTTGATAGGTACTGCAAGAATTCGTTACTGAGGTATTCACCACCAGATCTGCTCGCAGTGTCTTGATAGTTTTACCTAGTTTTTTCTCTACTTCTGCCTTGAATTTTTTGAATTTATAAAAACATTCAGACTCGTAGTAAAGCAAATAGACATATCCAAACCTTGAGTAATCTGCAATGAATGTAACAAAGTACACATAACCTCCATGAGCTTGCATGCACATTGGTCCACATAAGTCAGAGAGGATCAGTTCTAACACATCCTATGCTCGAGACTGACTTGCCTTAAAAGGTTTGCTTGTCATCTTTCCCTCTATACAGGATTCACAAACATCACGAGGTACCACTTGGAATAAATCGAAGAGACTATCATTCGCCAATCTTTTGATAGTCTTTAGAATGATGTGACCTAGTCTCAAGAGCTAGAGATATGTTTGATCCTTTTTAGAAGAATATTTTCTCTTTAAATAATTATTATTATTATTGAATGAGTTCGATGCAATATTTAACAAAGATTTATGCAAAATTTTTATGATATAAAGAGTGTTAATCAGTTTTCCTTGACAGATCACACTGTTATTACCAATGATAGAAACACCACTATAAAAAATAATTGAAAATCAATCATTAAATAACTTGGAAACTAAAAATAATTTCCGTCAGAACACCGACACATATAAAACATCTCTTAAAACTAGAAAACTATTTTCAAAGCATAAATAAATTCTCCAATGGATACTGCTAAGACTTGCTCTCCGCTACCCATTGAGATGGTAATCTTGTGATGTTTCAGCTTCCATGTCGGCACGAACCCCTGCATAGTATAACATACATGATCAGTTGCTCCAGTATCAACTACCCATGAATTAGTAGAAACTTATGCTCAACATGTTTCCGTTTTAAATGCACATGAGGTACCTTGTCCAGTCTTTTTGACTTGCAATCTTTCTTCCAATGACTACCTTGCCGCATCTAAAACACTTGTCCTTCTTTACAACTACGCCCGGTATCCTTTTAAGTTTCTTGACAGTAGTTGTACCCTTGTCTTTCTTCTTAAACTTTGATTTGCACTTCTTGCCAGCCAACACAACAGAATGTTCCCAAGAAGTAGTCAAATCAACTTTTTTCTAGATTAATGACTAATTCCACTTACATTAACTCATTAAGAGTGTAATCTTTCTAGTTTATGACAACATTCAGTCTGAAATTCTCAATGGATTTTTGCAGAGAGTTAAGGATGATATCGACCTGCACTTCCGCATCAATACCACCTCCGTGAAATGTGAGATCATCAACACGTGCTCTCTAATCAAGCTACCTTCAGACATTTTCTTTCCAACGATTTCCATCATGACATTAAATCTGACAGCTCTGTCCGACTCATCATAGGTCGCTGCAAGACTCTCCATGACGTAACACGAATTATCATATGAATGATGTTGTTTTAACATTTTGTACATAGTAGTCATCATATAACATTCCACTATGTTGTTAGACTTGAGCCACTTGTAATAGTGACTCTCTTGCTCAGCAGTCGATTTAGTAGTGGGAGTTGCCGGGCGTGGCTCATTAAGGACAAATTTGTGTTCCTCTGTACCAAGGATCTAATCCAAGTTGAAGTTTCCAGTCATGGAAGTTAGGACCAGTTAATTGGTTTTGTGCTAAGATATTGATCACACTTGGTAAAGACATGTCAGAAACAAATAATTAAAGCAGAAATTAAAACATAATCGCAAACTATGGAAACAACTAAATATTACTCCCTCCGTCCCGAGTTATTAGTCCTGTTTCAATTCGGCACAATAACTAACGTAAGTGTAATAAGGGATTTTAATCCCACAATTAGTGAAGCTAATTAAGAAATAAAATTAGAAAAGAAGGGGAGAGAAGGAAGATGTGATAGGGAGGCAACTCTTAAAATTCAAATGTTGAAATTACACAATTCATTTGCCACCAAAAATTAATTTGGTGGCTAATTCAAATCTGTTTCACATTTAAAAAAACCTGCCTATAAATAATCTGCCTAATGATCATTACATATCATCAACCAAAATTTCAAAAAACACATCAAAATGGGGCAAAAAAAAGATGTTGCAGAGAGTTTGAAAGAGCAAATTCTGCAGTTTCTTCTTGAAGGCAGCAATGGTGGGAAGCTGGCTCATGGCAAGATAAATGAAGCTGCAGCGAAATTCTCCTTGTGCAGGAAAAGCATTTCAATGCTCTGGAAATTTGCAAAATTACAAAGACCATTAGGTGCTGCAGTTATAACATAGAATCTGTTAACTATCAGAATAGAGGAACAATTAGAAGCCTAGATGAGAGCATAAATGTTTCAAAATCCACTGTGGGTAGATGGGTGAAAGACAATCTAATCAGAGCTCACACCAATGCTATCAAGCCGGAATCGACTGCTCCAAATAATATGTTAAGATTATGTTTCAGTTTACAAGCCATAGAATTAGATAATGCTTCTAAGAGTCTTATGTTCAAGCCAATGGATAATGTGATTCACATAGATGAGAAGTGGTTCTACCTAACAAAGAACACTCACAGATACTACATGACTCACAAGGAAGATGATCCATATAGGTATTGTAAGAGCAAGAAGTTTATCCCTAAGGTAATGTTTATGTGCGCTGTGTGCCGTCCAATTTTTGGGGAAGAAGGGAATGTACTTTTCCATGGAAAAATAGGCATTTGGCCATTTGTTGACGAGGTGGAAGCAAAAACAAACAGCAAATTAAGACCAAAGGGAACTATGGAGACGAAGCCTATTGAATCAATAACAAAACAAGTGATAAAAGAGTGCATATTGAATCAGGTATCTTGTGTGCAATTTCTATCTTGTAATGAATGTAAAAATGAACTAATCCTTGTGCAAGCATGCAGTTTTTAGGTAGCAGATTTCAGTTTTCAGATTTTAGTTTTGAGTTTTCAGATTTCAGTTTTTAGTTTTTAGTTTTCAGATTTCAGTTTTTAGTTTTCAAATTTAAGTTTTCTGTAATTCAACTAATTTCAGATTGTAATTACAGCTTGTACCAGCAATTAAGGCTAAGTGGCCATCATTTATGAGCAAAGAGGTATTGATTCAACAAGACAATGCTAGGCCACACATATGTAATAGTGATCCAGAATTTAGAACCGTGGCTAGTGCAGATGGGTTTAACATAACGTTGGTTCAACAATCAGCAAACAGTCCGGATGTGAATGTAAATGACTTAGGATTCTTTAGGGCTATTCAGAGCCTTAAACAAAAGCATGCATGCAGAAATGCCAAAGACCTAGTTAATGCAGTTTTAACAAGCTAAAATGACCGAGAACCTATGACATTGAACAAAGTATTCCTCACTTTGCAATCATGGTTGCAAGAGATATTAAAGGTGAAGGGATGCAATAGGTATAAGTTCCCACACATGAAGAAGGATGCATTAATCATGCAAAAGGAGTTGCCTAGAAATCTAGAAGTGCCAAAGGAATTAGTGAAAGAGAGCATGACATACTTAATGGCAGCGCGGCATGGAGTAGGTAATGAGCAGCTTATGTGTGATCTGGGGATGCAAATAGGTTAAAAAGGGTTGCAGAAAATGCTTGTTTTGATTTTGAAAAAAATCTGACTATGTTTTTTTGATGGTTCAGATTTGCATTTTGTAAAGATTATATATTCAGCTTATGATATTGTAAAGTTTTTTTAAGGCAGCATTACTATGGCTTGTTTTATGAAACATTGACCAATAACAAATTAAAGAAACCACTTCAAACCGGCATACACATTTCACACAATATGTGCATCACTAATGTGTTGTAACCAATAAAAAATGTGTGAACACAACATCATCATCTTAGATAAAGTCAAACACCAAGTACCCATAGTGGAACAGAAACAAGCAATCAGCCAAAAACATAACCAAGACAGGCAGCATACACCAATTTATCACAGTACCAATTTATCCAAAAATCAGAACCAATCAAGGCAGCATACACCAATATTAAGGCAGCCGAATATCACAGTACCAATTTATCCAAAAATCAGAACCAACCAAAGCAGCATACACCAATATTAAGGCAGCCGAATAAAACGGGACCAATTTATCCAAAAATTAGAACCAACCAAGGCAGCATACACCAATTTTAAGGCAGCCGAATATCACAGCACCAATTTATCCAAAAATCAGAACCAACCAAGAAAGAATACACCAATATTAAGACAGAAGAATAAAACGGGACTAATTTATCCAAAAAGCATAACCAACCAAGGCAGCAGAATATCACAAGCAAACCAACCATCAACAGTAACCCTAACAACAGATATCAGAAATTAAAGAGAAGAGCAGGATCAGAGTTCACTGGATTGTTGGGAAATAAATATCCCAAAATTGCCGAACGACCTTCATCCTTTCCTCCGATGATAACACCAGGTCGCCGTATTGCCTCGCCAGCCACGCAGCTTCAGATCCGCTCAGCCAAGCCTGCTGTTCTTACTCTTTCGTGGCAAGAAAGACACTGGATGAGGGAGGTGTTTCGCTATAAGGGTTATCGGCGTTGAATATCGGAAACAGGATCAAATCGGCAATGCAAATGGACTCGGAACAACCCCCTCTCCCAACTATCTTTGCCTGCATCGGCGGGTGAGGAGGGCGGCAAAGAAGAAAGGGGCGGCTAAAAAGTTGCGAAATTGTTCATCATCGCGATATTAGGGTTGCGAAGAGGAGGTGCGAGAGAAGTCGAACGAAATATTGAGGGATTACATAATCGCGGTGAAGAGGGCGGCAGAGGGGGATGAGGGTGGCAAAGATAGTCGCCGAACGAAGGAGGAAGAGGAGGCCACAAATTAGGGTTTTGATGAGGAGGCGAGAGAGAAGTCGAAGGAGGCGGAGTGAACAAATGAGGGGATTAGGGTTGAATGTGATTTTTTTTTTTTGGGGGGGGGGGGGTAGGGGGAATAGTGATGATAATTTATTTAATTAAAAATCAATAACTTAATTAGGTAAATGGATTAATTAGGTTAATTAAGTGTTAATTGTTGCTATTTATGGAAACAGGACTAATAACTCGGGACGGACTAAAATGGAATACGGGACTAATAACTCGGGACGGAGGGAGTACAACCTTATGATAACTCAATATAATGTTTCCTCCAATTTGCCCAAGTATTTCTATTGCAAGCTACACATGTGCACGTTTACAACAAAACACATGACTAGTCTGCATCTTTAAATTCCAGCCATTTAATTCCAATTCATGTCAATCTCCCTAGACAAATGGAATTAATAATTGGAGACTAATCAAGACCTTATTATCCTACTGAGTAAGGACATCACAAATTAGTTATACTCCATATAATATCTAAGATAGCATACCACAAAGCCAACATTCCCATATAAATTTCGATTAGCAAACGTACTATGATCTTTTATAATAAAGTTTTTTAATTTAATTCAACATGCAGATGCTTACGCAGGAGTTCCCCCTTCTCACTTGAATTAAATGTTTGTTGTAAGAAATCTCAACCATTAGAACTTATGAATAATAAAATAAGCAAGCTACACAAGTAGACGTTTACTTTTTATATTATTCACTTCTAATAAATGATCGTTTTGTGGTGGTCTTTATAAAATTAACAACTTAGTAATTTTCACTCATAAGGTTGAATTGCGCACAAATTATCTTATGTTTTTATAAATTATGATGTTGCTAAAATTCTATCATGCCATTCATGAACTCCGAATTTATATTCATAATTTTAAATCCATTAAATAAATCTCATAAGCATGCTTTACAGTAGTAAATAATAAGCATTAAATGTGCTCCCTATTATGTACAACATGTTTGGATGTTGTGAATTATATAATGTGATAATAGATAATAAAACAAATAAAACATGTCCTGGTGGCCTCATGATACAAAAAACATAAATAAATCCTATCTATTACAAGTTGAATTTATTCTACAAATATTCAACTTGGCTCCCACTACTTGGACTATGATTGATATGTGTGTGAAATGACCGATTTATTGTTATGTTTGAGAGCTTGTTTGTGTTTATTTCACCCACATATCATATGTTTTTGGTTCGTTTTTGTCTTGCTTTCGTGCTTGTTGTGTTGGTGTTGTGTAAGGAAGGAATTGAGCATTTTTCATCAAGTTTGTCCCATTTTTTGCGAAATATCGACCTAGATCGTGCACAAGCCTTGAAAATATCAACCCGGATGGAGCAGAGGAGCAGCAAGGAGATTTCATAGCCAAATCCAAGTCTAGACCAGGGTGGGTTCGGCCGGGATGTGCCTCTGTAGGGCTAGTCTCGACCAAACCCTACAGAGCTCGACTGGGATCTGCTCTACAAAGACAAATCTTGGTCGAATTGAATTCATCTAGGGCAAGACCTAGCTTGTTGTTTTGGCAGTTTTTCAGTTTTGAAGCATTCGGGTCGAGCCGATTGCATCCGGTGTGTAATTGAGGTCTAGAAACTTAATATAAAAGGGGGAAGAACGAATTGGGAAGAACTTTTGGTACTTTTTACACTTTTGTGGCGGTTTTTCACTCCTAAAAGCACTACCCACCCCATCCAAGAGTAGATCAAGGCATAATCATCCAAACTAGGGAAATTTTTATTCCAATTCTACCTTTTAATGGATAAGTGTTGCTTTTCTTTTTAATTGAACCAATCTCAAGGTATGAGTATCTAGATTATATTAGGATGTTGGATTGAATGATGTGGTGAATGCTTTTAATCAATTGATTGCTTGTTTACCTCTTCCTTGTTGATTAAGACATGCTAGATCTTTTCCTCATTCAAGTAATGTAGATAAGAGTCTATTGCTTGATATTTGACATTGAGATTCAAGCAAATACGTGGATTGAAATGTCGTGATTAGCATGTTCCTATATATGTCTCGATCCAATCCCTGTGCGGAGGAAGCATATAGGTTAAGTATCCACGATCGTTTGGGAGTGTGTTAAGATTAGATAACGTAACAGTTTGATAATCTTAGATCATCTATGGTTAATTCACCGGTGGTATTAAGTTTGGATTGACCATCTCTAGGAAGATTAATTTGCGTTTGCATAATTCAATTTGCCTTAATTGTTCACTACAAAGTTCTCTCCAATATCCTACTTTTTCTCTATTGAGATCCTTTGATTTGTGCTTGATCTTGTTATTGTTGGATTGATTAAGATTGTGTTTGTGTCTATGATGATGAGGATGATTGCCAGTTTTGATTCATGTTTTCTTATTTATTTCTAGTGAGATAGATAGGAGTTAAATTGTGTTAGTCAATACTCAAACTCAACGATAGTATTCTTACATACAATGGCAACATAACATAAACTAATATTCTAAAAGGCAAACGACGAAGGTCCCGGATTTGAAATATTTTTGTGTGATTGAATTTTTAGCGTATCAAGTTTTGACACCGTTGTCTGGGACTTAATTGAGTAGGTTGCTAGATATTAGTGAACTTGTGTTGCTTGTAGTCTAAGTGTTTGTTTAATTGTTTGTTAGATTGTTGATTTGGTATTTTTAAATTGTGAGATGTGATGCATGGTTAAAAGCTCAAGGATTGGAAGAGCAAAGGAGTTGAAGAGAGCTTTAAGGAATTGAAGAATAGATGGATTACGAACCAAGAGCGACCTCGGAGATGTTGGATGAGTTAGAGAGATAAGTGAAGGAGACGCAAGCACGTCTCTATGAAAACAAAGACCACGAGGACACTCTGTTGTGGATCTAATGCAAGAACATATGAATTGTTAAGGAGGTCAAGTAGAAAGAGTGAGGCGGTGGATGAGAGAATGTGTGAGAAGGATGATTGGATACATGAGGAGACTCCAATGCAAGCATCAACCATTGCCAAGCAAATGAGTGAAATGAATCAAGAGGAGGAAGCTTCAAAGGACACGAGACTAATTCTGAAGATGAGTTGCAATGTGATTAATGAAGACATGGGAGATAAGATTGCAAGCATTGTGATGAAATCCGAGGAAAGAATGAGTGATCTTTAAGAGAAAAAAGCAATGAAAGATAAGAAGGTGAAGAGGATATATGAGGTTAAGGAAGAAGGAAGACGGAGTAAAGGAGTTTCAAGAAGAAGAACTACTAAAGAAAGGTGAAGATCCACTTGAAGGAGATGAGACAAATGAAGACACCAAGGAAGAGCTGCTAGTCATTGGAAATGAGAAGAATGGTGATATTGAGCTACCTTTACATGAGGAAATGCAAAAAGTTTTGGCCTTGGTACAACTTTTGAAGTGGAATGCGGAGAAAACTATGTCAGGAGGTCCATGTGGAGAGATGGTGCTTACCCTTCCTTCTCGGTTGATAGGAAATTTTGAAAACAAGGTGGTTCCAAATAAAAAGGTGAATGAGGTTTGTGAGTTGTTTGAGATAGGAGTTGGATTGAAGAGATTGAGTAGTTTTGATAGGGTATTTGAAAAGTCTTTAGTGATCGAGACATGATTAGATGGTTTGTTGGTAAGCTTACTTGTGTTGAGAGAATTCCGAGAAGTAATGAGGTCGAGTTTGGTTGGAGGAAGCTTAGGAAGTAGGTCAATCGACAAGTTGCTTCCGAATAATGTTCGATCGGTAGAGAAAGGTTTACTCAAAATCCACAAGATTTTTGACAATGGATGACATGGTAAGGTCGTCGAGCTACCGACGTTAACCGAAGTGCTTGTTGGAAGAAAACCCAACCGTTTTTTTCTTTGTTTTGTTTTAATTCTTGCCAAGGTAATTTTCTTAATGTTTCTTGTTGGTTTGTTTATTACTTGGTTGACATGTGCTAAGGGGAACGTTTGGAGCATGTGGAGTGATTGACTACCGTCGGCTAATTGTATAAACTTAGTCTCACTTGACTAAGTTTGGGGGGATATGCCGACTACCGATTTCGGTTTATTCTTATACTCTTCCTACTTTTTATACCTAGTCTTGTTTTGGATGATTTCCTTTTATGTAGGTTTTGGATATTTGATACATTTGGATGATTCGATTGGGTTGTACTATATTCTATACTTTTGGATTTGGAATTGTTGGATTTTTGAATGATTTGATCTTTTTTATTGAATGGTGTTTTTTGAGGATTCATTATCTTATTCTTTTTACATTTTTGTGTTGGATGATTGATGAATGGATTGTGGAATGTTTGGTGGTGCTAGTGGAACAATGTTTGATTTTTATGGATTTTGGATTGTGGAATATTTGGTGGAAAGATGTTTGGATGCGATAATTGTTGGTTTGAATGTTATATTTTTGTTGAGGATTCATTGTGGAAGTGTTTTGTTGTGTAACTTTTATTTTGTGGAAAGGAGCTATGTTGCAATGAATTATGGTCAATTGGTGGTGTATTTGTGTTTGTGTTTAGTTGGTACAATAAGGCGATGGAGAGCGGTTTCATCATGGATGCCGGTGAGTAACACATTCGATCGTTCCTCTTGCCATTTTGTTGATAGCTGAGAATGTATAGTAGTTGTTTAGGTTGCTTGCATGTTTGCATGATTGTGTCTGTGTGATGAACCCGAACTAGACTTGAGATATACTAGTGATGAGCTAGTGAAGTTTGATTCCTACTTAAACCCATAATAGGGCAGAATCATTGATATTGAAGCATGACTAGGTTGAACTTTTGAATTGCCGAACTTTGTGTGTGTTAATGCTTGATACTTGATAAAATGCCGTGAGAATTGAGCTATGATATTGTCATATCTTTTTTATTGTGAGAGGCGAGATTGAGAGTAAGAAATCGATAACTTGCATCTGTTCTCTATCTATTAGCATGAGCTTTTGACTATAAAATGATATTAGGCCATCGATTCCTAGTCCTTCCTTGCACATTGGGGGAATAAGGTGTATATTTTATCAATATTTGCCTTTCATACTATCGTTCTTTCTGATTGAGCTTTAATGGATATTTTTTGTTGATATATGTGCTAAGGAACAAGTTTGGGGGATGTGTGAATGAGGGTTAATACAGTTTGTGTGAGTACGTGTTGGGAATTATTTGGTTTATTTTGGTGAATTTGATCCCGTTTGATGAGGTAAGAAAGAAAAGTTGAAAAGGAAAAGTGCTAGTCATGAAAAATGAGCACCAACAAAAAAAAGTAAGAAAAGATTGATGAAATGAAAAAGAAATAAAAAAGTGAAAAGTGAAGCATGCAAGTGCTTGAGGAAAAGGAAAACAAACAAAAAGAAAAGAGGAAACGAAAAGAAAAGAATGAGAAGTTGAATAAGCCTCGAGTTTGATTTGTTAGTGAAAATGATTGGTTGTTTTAGGAATTTGAGGAGTTTACTCACTTTGGCCTTAAACCGCCTAACTTTTAGACAACCCTGTTATAAACAAAATAATGACCTTCTTGATTCTAGAATCTAAGTCATTGTAGTATAGTGGTGAGATAGGATGTAAGCCTTTGGAATAGCACTTGATATCTCGTGCTTGAGTGAATGGTCCCTAAACACAAGAGGGAGTGAATTTGATTTCTTATATCTATATTATTGAGAGGTTTTAGTCTTTTGCATTAATCGTTGCACAAATTTAGGTGATAATCTAGTTTGATTGAGGCATGTTAAGATACATATGATGAACTATGAGGTATTGCACTATGTAGGATGATTTCTTTATATTGTTTTGATTGTGGACAATCAAAGGTTTAAGTTTGGGGGATTATGATATGTGTGTGAAATGACCTATTTATTGATATGTTTGAGTGCTTGTTTGTGTTCATTTCACCCACGTATCATATGTTTTTAGTTTGTTTTTGTCTTGTTTTATTGCTTTGTTGTGTTGGTGTTGTGTAGGGAAGGAATTGAGCATTTTCCATCAAGTTTGACCCATTTTTGGCAAATTTCGACCAAGATTGTGCAAAAGCCTTGAAAATATCGACCCAGATGGAACAGAGGAGCAGCAAGGGCATTTCAGAGCAAAATCCCGTTCTAGACCAAGGCGGTTTGGCCGAGATGTGCCTCTGTAGGGCAGGTCTCGACCAAACCCTACAGAGCTCGGCCGTGATCTACTCTACAGAGGCAAATCTCGGTCAAGCTGGATTCATATATGGCAAGACTGAGCGTGTTATTTCGGTGATTTTTCAGTTTTGAAGCATCCAGGTCGGGCCAATTTCATCCGGGGCGAAATTGAGGTCTGGGAACTTAATATAAAGGGGAAAGAACAAATGGGGAAAGAAATTTTGGTACTTTTTACAGTTTTGTGGCGGTTTTTCACTCCTGAAAACACTACCCACTCCATCCAACCATCAGTAGAAGGGGATCAAAGTCAAAATCTATCCAATTGATGAAGACATGAAGATTTAAGTGTAGATCAAGGCATAATCATCCAAATTGGGGAAATTTCTATTCCCATTTCTATTCCAATTCTACCTTCTTTTCAATTGAACCAATCTCAAGGTTTGAGTAGCTAGATTAGTTTACATTATGATGTTGGATTCAATGATGTGGTGAATGATTTTGATCAATTGATTGCTTGTTTACATCTTCCTTGTTGATTAAGACATGCTAGATCTTGTTCTCATTCCAGTAATGTAGATAAGAGTTTATTGCTTGATATTTGACATTGAGATTGCAACCAATATGTGGATTGAATTGTCGTGATTAGCCTGTTCTTATATATGTATCGATCAAATTCGTTTGCGGAGGAAGCATATAGGTTAAGTATCCATGGTCGTTTGGGAGTGTGTTAGGATTAGATAACGTAACGGTTTGATAATTGTTAGATGTTGATGTAGAAATCCCACCTTAAATTTGATGTTTTGATGTGTCAAAACTGTATACCAAAGTTTAGGTCCTAGAGTTATTACTTCATGTAATCCTTGTATAGGATAATCAAGTTGTAATAGTTCAGGAGAAGCAAAATTCCAAAAATTGTGGAACAGTTTTTAAAGATGAAGCTGTCCGAACAGAAGGACCGAAGAAACCTGTGAAGATAGTTCAAGAAGCAAACATGTGAGAAAACTGTGCAGGCAGTTTTAAACTGCCAAGGATGAAATAGGGATGAAAACTATGGACACAGTTTTTATAGAGAAATTGTCGAGAACAACTCACAGTTTCAGTCAAGCACAGGTTCATGCCAAAAGAAACACGTGAAAAACAAGGAGCCAAGCAGTCAGAAAAAGCATTAAAGACACAATGATAAGGAACAAAGAGTTACGCAGTTATGACTTTAGTAGTACATTGTTTGAGTATACCATAGATGAGACAAAACTATATCTGCAAAAGCATGGCAGTGTTCGGAAAAGGCAGAGGAGTAGGTCTGCAACAACAGAAAAGAATGGCCATTGATTGGACATCATTTGAAATGTCTCTACTGGCTAATTTCTGAGATTCAACTATAAATAGTAGAAGGACCGAAGAGATACTTTATGGAACCGAAACTCTGAATCATTAAAAGAGTCATTACTCTGCCGGAATTTAAAGCTCATAGCATTTAAAGCTCACAAGTGAACGACATTTACTCTGTGTGTTATTAATTGAACACGAGGCTCTTTTGCTTACTGAATCTTTTGTGATTCACCGTGTGACTTTCAGTACACGAGGATTAAGTCTATTCCACTTAGTGTTTCTTGTTGGTGTTCTTTTTCAAGTAAGAACAGAACAACATGATTCTCTGAAGAGGAACAGGTTATTACGGGCTATCACCAACTTTCGAGTGTTTTGGGAAGAATGCAACTATCCATCCATCGGAGAAGGAGAAGGGAGGTTTGTCCGCAATCCATTTTTGACGAATACCAGTTCAGAGAAGACTTTGAGGTGCCTACCTGTCTTCGAGGAACTTGATAGCCGCGTGAAGCACACACAATTAACACGTTAAATTTATCAATCTGATCTCTTTTCTAATTCGCTCAAGTGGATATCATCTTCTCAATTGAAGATTATCAATAGCTAAGTTAGCCAAAAGTCGTTGATTTTTATCTATCTAGGCAATGAATCGTAAACTAAGCTTTAAATGCAAACAATCAATTATTAAACCAATTGCTAATTTCTCCAATCATGTAATTCAATCAATGGTTTAGGTAGATTAAGATAACAAATCCGACACTCTTAGAAGATAGTGAGTGTTTGTAAACTTCAATTATTCCGAATTAAACCAAGTTATGTTGCAAATGAATTTTAATTCCTATGAGGTTGAGCAATCGAATCTAATGTCGTTAGTCACTAGCTACGGATAAATAGCGGTAGATGACACTAGGAGTTGCAAACAACTACGTTATTAACTCCTAGGCCACTCCCAATCGACCGTCAATTATCGCCCTACAATCCTAGCACCACACATGGATTGGAACTAGAATTATAAGATTATGCACTTATCACGACGATTCCGTTCGCGTGTTGGCTGCAACGTTCACGTCAACTACCTAAAGGCTGGCTATTACCTACACCTAATAGGCAAGAAACAAGGTCAAGTGCAAATCAACCCCTCATAGGAAAGTAAACAAGCATAATCGATTCAATCCATCACAATATCCGTTATACAACACTCACTAATGAAATTAGTTCTCTATACCTTGTGTTAAGTACAAAACAAATTGAGAATTAAGAGAGTTCATTACAAAACTTCAAGGTCAACGATTGATCTTCTTCGGTTGTCTTCTTTGAATCCAATCTACCTCCCTTCCTTCTTCAATCTTCACAAAATGGATGGAATGTGGCTAGATTCCCCTTGATTTTTGTTGGGGAGAGGTTTTGAGATGAATCTAGGGAAAAGTATCTTGACGGTTATTCTAATTTTTTGCAAAAAGTTTTTCAATTAACAGATTTTCCCCCTTTTATAGGCGAGCAAACAGGGCCTCGGATCGCCCGAGCCAACCATGGCTCGCCCGAGCCTTCCTGGAAACAGTGGAGATCCTGGAAAACCTGTTCTAGCTCAGCCGAGCCAGAACCGCTCGACCGAGCCTGCTCTCTGTTAGCATGGCTCGGTTGAGCCTGCACTGCTTGGCCGAGCGAGCCCTCAGTCCAGCTCAGCTCGGACGAGCCTACTTCGCTCGGTCGGGCGACTCCTCCAAGCCTCCGAAACTCTCATGTTGCTCCGCTTGGACGAACCTAACGTCCTAGGACTTCAAACTCAGACGATTTTCCTCCAAAACTCCACAAAATATGTCATATTATGCTCAGAACATGTCCTACAACATTTCAAACAAGAAAACAAGACAAAAGAACAACGAAAGTATATGATATGAGGGTAAAATGGCCACAAACATGCACGCTCACACATCGAAAAATAGGTCATGTTACACACATATCATAATCCCCCAAACTTGAACCTTTGATTGTCCTCAATCAAAACAAAGTAAAGCAATCAATAAACTTCATCAAACAACTTCATAGCTCATCATAGTCATCTTGGCATGCTCTTATCGAACGAGATTTTCACCTAACTTTGTGACACGGTTAATGCTAATGACTTAAACCTCTCATTAACATTGGATAAAGAAATGAAAGCACTCCCTTACGTGTTTAGGGTTTGATGAATTTCACTCATTCACAAGATATTGAGCACAATTTCCATAGGCTTGAAACAATTCTCACCACTATACTACAATGAGTTGGCTCTTAAAATCAAAAAGGTCTTTGTTTTTGGTTATAACGTGGCTTACTAAAAGGTAGGTGGTTTTGGGCTAAAGTGACGAACTTCTCCATATCCCAAAACCCCCAAACTTATTCTCTTCAATCCACTTCTAACCTTGAGATTTTTTCATCCAATAACTCTCAACATTTTTTTCTTTTCTTTCTTTTTCTCATTTTTTCTAGCACCATCATTTTTTCATTCATGATGCTTTTCTTTTTCTTTTCCTCTTTTCTCTTTTTTTTTCTTCTTTTAAGTACCCAAATTTTTGTTGGTACCCACTTTTCTAGGATTCATATCAATCCTACAATCAATACTTTTATTGCCTCAACAATCACAACTTAAAGATACCAAATGATTCCCATCCCAACTCTCATCTCCGTATTCACCCTCATACACTCATTCCCCCAAAAAATTTTCCTAATAATTTCAAAGAAAATTCTCCATTTAAGCACAATCACGGGAAACAAGGGTATGAAGGGCAAAATTATGATATCAACAACCTTATACTCCCGAAGTGAAAGGAAGGACTAAGAATCGATGGCCTAAGATCATCTTTTGTTACCAAACTCATGCCAAATAGATAGAGAATATATTCAAGTTCTAGATTTTTTGCTCTCAACCTTGCCACTCACAACCAATCAAAGTATGACAATATCAAAGCTAAAAAACTCTCGGCTTTTGTCAAGTCCAAGGCATTAACCTCGCACAAAACTCGGCAATTCAAAAGTTCAATTCGAGCATACCTTAACAACTAGATTATGCCCTATCATTGGTCAAAGCAAATTTTAACCTTACAAAGTAGATCATGATTCAAATCTCCAATTCGCCTTTGGGTTCATCATACACACACAGCAAGCACTCAACAACCTAATTAACAATCTACATGCCATGAACAATTAAATTGAAACTAAATGGTAGGCAAAACGATAGAAGGTGTTACCCATTGGTAGACATGATCAAACCGCTCTCCATTCCTTATTTGCACCTACTACACATCAATACAACACCACCAAACAATTGAGCATAATAAAGCCAATAAAACTCTCACATCCACCAAACTTACCACAAACCAATATTTCAAGAAAACTATAACATTTATCCACTAGCACCACCATTCATACCAAACCATAGTACATATCCACACAACAAAACCGAATAGAAAGAATTCAATCTCTTGTAAGCTCGCAAAATGATTCATCAACAACCATTCAAATATAAATAAAAGTAAATCAAATCATCATCCACAATCCAAAATCAAACAAACCAAAGTAGATCAAATATCATAATACAACCATATCGAATGATCAATATTATTTAAATTCAACTAAACTAAACTAGACTAAGGATAGAGATAGAGATAAGGATAGAGAAGTGAACCAGAGGAGAGCACCGGATACCGACCAATCCCCCCCAAACTTAGTCAAGTTAGTCTAAGTTTGTAAAAAGGTAAACGGTGCGCTCTCACTCCCCTTAGTCTGCTGGTGGTGGCTGACGAGGACGGCGGGAGTATGGCTGGCCTGGCACATCTGGGCTCAGTCGAGCCTGCCTCGCTCGACAGAGCGAGGCCTCTGTCCGAGGCCTTTGATCCAGCTCGGTCGAGCCTGCACTGCTCGGCCGAGCTCCCCCTTTTCATGCCTTATTTCGCCCTCTTTTCGACATCCTTCCGATCCCGTTGCTTTCCAACATTTCCATCCTTCATATACACATTGTCAAATGAAAGTGTAGCACCACAAACAATTAGGAACCCGTCACAACAACAAACCTCATTATTCAACAAAAATCAATAACAAACCATTATTCAAAAATTCAAAGTAACAAAATTTAAACATTGGGTTGCCTCCCAATAAGCGCTTGTTTAAAGTCGAAAGCTCGACGATCATACCTTATGTCAATCGTGGTAAAAAGGTGCTGAACCGGAACTCATACCTCGACTTATTTCCACATGATCCTCCGGGAAAAGAAGCTTCCTTCTTGTATTTCATGGTGGATCCGTATCCACTCGAGCTTTCTTCATACGATTTTGATCAAGTTCCTCTTCATCCCCCAGATCTTTGTAGACTTCATTCTCCTCACTCATAAGTTTTAAACCCGGATCAAGCACATCCTCCATCCTTTTGTTTTTCCCAGCTTTCTCAAGTTCACTTGCATCCACATTCTTCGGAGGTAGGGAAAACACCACTTCCTTTCCACAACATCGGAAAGTGAGCTCACCTTGTTTCATGTCAAACAAAGCATAGGTCGTGTGCAAAAATGGCCTCCCAAAGATTAGTTGTATACCCCCCTTATTCTTCATGTCAACTAGAAGAAAATCTCCCGGAAAGGTAAACGACAACACTTCGACATGGACATCTTCAACCACCCCTTTTGGTCAAAATAAAGCATGATTAGCCAATTGGAGCACTTGACTTGTAGATTTGAGGTTCCCAACCTCCAACTCCTTATACAAGTCCCATGACATAATGTTGACACTTGCGCCGGAATCACACAATGCCTTCTCAATACGCTTGTCTCCAATCTTACATCCAACTACGAAACCTCCGGGATCCTCTTTCTTACTAGCAATATTCCTTTCTCCAAGATCACAAGTACCACTATCAAGGATTTCTTCTCCTCAGACAAGTTTGTCAAACATAGGTACTCTTTCTATTTCCTCCGGTAAAGGCATCTCTATGTCTCCCATCTTAACGTATTCGAAGAAATTCACATCTCCGGTTCTCTCATCATCACTTGCTTCAACCTTCTTAACTTCAACTACCTTTCCTTCATCAATCTCTACTTCCAACTCTTCCTCAACCTCAACCATCTCCAACTTAGGAGTCATTACTTCCAAGTTTTCTTCCATTTTACTCTCTCCTTCTACAATGCTACAACCTTTCTTTTGCACCACTTCCGTATCACTCGGGAACTTTCCAGCTTGATGCTTCCCGCTTAATTGTTTAGCAATAGAGGAAATTTGAAGCTGAATTTCAGCAAACATGCCATCGTACTTCTCAAATCTCTTATCTATTTCCTCATTTTGATTCCTCATTGGCTCTTGGGTAGCATATCTACTACTTCCTCCAGCATACCCCCTTTGGCTACAACCTCCCCCTTCGAGTTGTAACGGAGGATTAAGAGCATTGTTTGGGTTTGCATAGGAAAAGTTTGGGTGAAACCGGTTAGACGCATGGTAGTACATGTTACCCTGTGGGTTGTATTGAGGACGGCCACTGTATCCCATCCTTTGATTAACAAAATTCAAACTCTCCCGATGCGACTCTTCATGCCGAACTACCATCATATCCTCATTTCTATTTCCCGATGTAGACAATGCATCAAGCTTCTTTTGCATGATCGCAATTTGCTCTTTGAATTCTTCACTTTCCTTGGCCTCATTGACCGATTTAACCGATCGATAGTCCTTTCGTTCCTTAGGCCATTGAAAACTATTCTCGGTCATCTTCTCAATCGTTCTCCAAGCTTCTTCCTCTTCAAGATCAAGAAATGCTTCTCCCGAAGAAGCGTCCATCATCACTTTCATTTCATAGTTTAATCCCCCTTAGAATTGGCAAATATGTTGACTCCGAGAAAGTCCATGTCTCGGGCATTTTCGTAGAAGCTCTCAGAATCGATCCCAAGCTTCATAAAGAGGCTCATTATACCTTTGCCCAAACGATGTGATATCAGCCCTTCTCTTCAAAGTCAAACTCGGTGGAAAAAACTTGAATAGAAACTTCTCTCTCAACTCTTCCCAAGTGACAATATTTGATTTGTCCAAACCTTCGAACCAATTCCTAGCTCCATCTCTCAAGGAGAATGAGAATAACCGCTGCCGTATTTGATCTCGGGGCACTTGGTTGATATTTATAGTATCAGTTTTCTCCAAAAATCGAGAGATATGTACATTTGGATCCTCGGTTATGTGTCGCCCAAATTGGTTGTTCTGTATCATTTGGACCAACTGTGGCTTTATCTCAAATTGCGTGGCATTTACTCCTAACCGAAAACCTCCCGTAATCGGCTCCCCTTGAGGTCGAAAAAGAATTTGTAATGGTCTCCTCGGACCATTCCTCTCATTGATCATAGCTTTCATCAACTCGAGTTGCCTTTCCAACTCTTCTATCCTAACCGTGTCTTCCCCATGGTTAGCCATCTCAAAATCAATTTGAATATGTCCTCTTCCTTCTTGACTTTTCCTTGCCTCAAGCTCTCTAGCCTTTGATCGAGTGATCATAAACCACCTAGGAAAAATCCACAAAACCAATTACAAGTAAACAATTCAACAAAAACAAACAAACACAAATAACAAACAAATGTTAGTAACAATATTCACACAGGAATTTCCTCAAACACCTAGCATACCATACTTCAACTTTCAATAATTCCACAAGACCTACTAAAAGATTCCCCGGCAACAGCACCAAAAACGTGATAGCCGCGTGAAGCAAACACAATTAACACGTTAAATTTATCAATCCGGTCTCTTTTCTAATTCGCTCAAGTGGATATCATCTACTCAATTGAAGGGTATCAATAGCTAGGTTACTCAAAAGTCTTTGATTTTTATCTATCTAGGCAATGAATCGTAAACTAAGCTTTAAATGCAAACAATCAATTATTAAACAAATTGCTAACTTCTCCAATCATCTAATTCAATCAATGGTTTAGGCAGATTAAGATAACAAATCCGACACTCTTAGAAGATAGTGAGTGTTTGTAAACTTCAATTGTTCCGAATTAAACCAAGTTATGTTGCAAACAAATTTTAATTCCTATGAGGTTGAGCAACCGACTCTAATGTCGCTAGTCACTTGCTACGAATAACTAGCGGTAGATGACACTAGGAGTTGCAAACATCTACGTTATTAACTCCTAGGCCACTCCCAATCGACCGTCAATAATCGTCCTACGATCCTAGCATCGCACATGGATTGGAACTAGAATTATAAGATTATGCACTTATCACGATGATTCTGTCCGCGTGTTGGCTGCAACGTTCACGTCAACTACCTAAAGGCTGGCTATTACCTACACCTAATAGGCAAGAAACAAGCTCAAGTGCAAATCAACCCCTCATAGGAAAGTAAACAAGCATAATCGATTCAATCCATCACAATATCCGTTATACAACACTCACTAATGAAATTAGTTCTCCATACCTTGTGTTAAGTACAAAACAAATTGAGAATTAAGAGAATTCATTACAAAATTTCAAGGTCAACGATTGATCTTCTTCGGTTGTCTTCTTTGAATCCAATCTACCTCCCTTCTTTCTTCAATCTTCACCAAATGGATGGAATGTGGCTAGATTCCCCTTGATTTTTGTTGGGGAGAGGTTTTGAGATGAATCTAGGGAAAAGTATCGTGACGGTTATTCTAATTTTTGGCAAAAAGTTTTTCAATTAACTGATTTTCCCCATTTTATAGGCGAGCACACAGGGCCTCGGATCGCCCGAGCCAACCATGGCTCGCCCGAGCCTTCCTGGAAACTGTAGAGTACCTGGGAAACCCGTTCTGGCTTGGTCGAGCCAAAACCGCTCGACCGAGCCTGCACTGCTCGGACGAGCGAGCCCGGCCGAGCCCTCTGTCCGGCTCAGCTTGGCCGAGCCTACTTCGCTCGGCCGGGCAACTTCTTCAAGCCTCCGAAACTCTCCTTTCACTCCGCTTGGACGAACCTAACCTCCTCGGACGATTTTCCTCCAAAACTCCACCAAATATGCAATATTATGCTCAAAATATGTCCTACAACATTTCAAACACGAAAACAAGACAAAAGAACAACGAAAGTATATGATATGAGGGTAAAATGGCCACAAATATGCACGCTCACATATCGAAAAATAGGTCATTTTACACACATATCAGAACTGAAGAAGGAGTGAAGATCATCTACCTGGGGGAGTGATCCAGTTTATTGCGAATAGTGGCTTTCGCAGTAATTGGCTACATATCGTGAGGAGTGTACACTTCATTACTTAGTGAATTATTTGATTAATTTCCGAAGAGTAGACGTAGGACTTAAGGATCCGAACCATTATAATATCCTATCTCATTTACAGTTTTCATTACTTTTCTCATTACACAGTTTTCAACTGAGTTTTGAAACCTTCAACACTTCTCCAAAGTGTTGAAGTATACATCTGTAAACTGAGTACTTAAATTATCGGCTAAACACAATTTTCTATAAATCCGAAACTGGGAAACTGACCCCCCAGTTTTAAAGTGCAACTACTTAGTAAAACTTCTACTGCACAATTATTCATACTCTGATCAGGCACAAACAAGTGGTATCAGAGCAGGTCGGTCTTTCCAGATTGTCTTGCTTTTACTCGCTTAGGATCGGATCCATATTTCCTTGCACTCTCATTTTTTGTGTTAAGTGTGTTTAGCAAGCAAATTATCTAAAGATAATGTTGAATTATCCAAGTCTTCCAAAGTACAACCCAGAAAAGTTTGTAGTATGGAAGAAGAGATGCCTCATCCAACTCAGGAGCCAACATCCAGAGATGGATGAAGTTTTAAAGAACGGACCTCTAAAGATTTAGAACATCAATGTCCGGCTTGGAAGAGAGGATCAAGGTGTTCAAATGGTTTATAAATCTCCAGAACAGTGAAAACTTGAAGACAAGAAATGCACTCAGCTCGACCCCGTTGCACAAGAATTGCTCATGCGGTCTTTTCCAGAATCTCTCATGGATGAAACTATAGAGAACAATAGTACCAAAGAGCTATGAGATTGGATCAATGAGCTTACAAAAGAAACCGAAGTTATGAAACGCAACAAGAAACAAGTCTGCATTGATAAATATGAATCCTTCCAAATGTTACCTGGTGAAACCATCAAATCAATGGAAGCGAGGTCCAACGCCATTGTTAGTGAGCTGAAGGGTCTTGGAAGAGAAGACAATGTGGCTGACATGAATGCCAAAATTCTCTCAAGAAAGCAAAGGGAAGACTGGTTTGTTAAAACCACCAGTTTAAAAACCATGGATCTCTAAAAAATGACAACCAAAGAGCTGTTCGCTGAACTGCAAGCCCATGAATGGGATATACAGATTGTGAACAAGAACGAAGCTGCCAGAACCCCAAACTCAGCAGCAAGTGATGATGCGGCATTCTTCGTACAGAGAGATTTCCATAGACTCCAAAAGAAGCCAACGCAGTTCGATAAAATTGCATATCATTCTACTCTAGCGAAGGATTCCTCCACCTCAAACCAAAAGAAAAAAATTGACCAGTTAGTTGCCAAACTGGAGGAACAGTGAGGAACTTGGCCATACTCCTCGAGAAGCCAAATATAAAGGAAAATAAACTCAGACTGGTGAGCAAAGATTTACAAAAAGAGAACCACGCACATGCTACGAATGCAACTCTCCAGATCACCTAAAGTACGAATGCCCTCTAGTCTCTCTAGAGGAAAGAGAGAGACTGAGGAAGGTATTTTAGAGGAGAGCTTCAAAAGTTGTGGCCAAAGCAATGTTGTCAAGAACTTGAGTGCCAGATATCCCAGACCATGACGATGGCTACTACATTTCTGATGATGAGAATGATGAGGAAGCACTCCTGTTCATCAAGGCAGCTGTTGATGGAGATGTTACTAATGAAGAAGACGAAGCTTCAAACCTCGAGATAGTGGTAACAATTCCTCTGCCCTTGTCTCTAGCATCTACATGCATAGAAGAGAGCTCTGAATTTTGTCGCTCAAATTCTGAGGACATTTCTCTTGAAAACATTGTAAAAGAAGTTGCTAAATTTCATAAGATTAAAGATGTTTTAGTCAGCGAAAATGCATCACTGAAATTAGAAATTTCATATTTGATCGATGAAGTCGCAAAGACGAGGTCAATCAGTGAGGAACTTGAAAAACTCAAGGAAGAACATTTCAAACTTCTTAAAGATTTCGAAAATGTTTCAAAGAAATGTGTCTCCTTGAAGAAAATTGAGTCGGTTAAATGTGAATGTACTTTCCAAAATAGCTCAAGAAAATTAAAAGAAATATTGAATGCTCCAAGGCAGCCATCTGATAAATACGGAATTGGATTTATAGAACACCAAAATGGAGAAATTTTGGGTTAACATACATCTACCTCAGGAACTGAGAAAACATTTTTAGGCTTTGTCCAAGCTAAACTCAGTTCAGGCAATGTGTTGGAGAAAGGAAGAATCAAATCCAAAGAGTCAATCCAACAAAAAGAGAACACCAAATGTTGGTCAAAACTTGACTCCAAATTGGTACCTCGACAAGGTGTCCACACAGTTCGTAAACTGTATAAACAAACCAGACCTTTCTTTGAAATTGAATAAGTGTAATGTTCAATATGCAAGGAATCCAGTTTCACCAACAAGAATGACTATGCAACCCATAAATGTTGCTAGGAAGTCAATTGGACAACGAGATAGAATTCCGAGAGGTTATAATAGAACTCAATTTCATTATAACAATTATCCGAATAGGAGGAACACCTATTCGAGGCCTGAGTCCGAATAGTTTTATCTTCTAAGGACTATGATGGCTAAACACCCGAGAACTGCTTCTTGGAACTCCTTCAGGAACAACAGTTCCAGAAAGAGTACACACACCACAACCTTCTCCTACATGCATCCAAATAGCATACATTATTTTAGGAGAAAGGTTGATAAGACACCAAAGAGTTACTCAATTTTACGGACTGTAGAAGTGAAATAAATCTAGATACCAAAAGGATGGATCCAGAAAACTTACTTTGTAGGACCCAAAAGGATGCGGGGACCTAAAGATTATTTGTCTTGCAGGTATAGAAATCCCAGTCCCAGAAGAAAGGTAGAACATAGATACTGGATAGTGGGTGCTTGGTGCATATGATTGGAGAAAAAAAAAACTACTCAAGAACCTTTTGATGTGCAGAGGACCGTCAGTCGCATTTGGTGACAACTCCAAGGGACGTGTAGTTAGAAGAGGATACGTAGAACACAATGGCATAATCATCAAGAACGTGTCCTTAGTTACCAACATGAAGCACAACCTATTGGGCATAAGCCAGTTGAGCGAAAGTGGATACATTGTCAGTTTTGAAGAATCAGACTACCATATTATAGACAAGGTGACCGACAAGACCAAGATCAAATGTATCAGGAAAGGAGGTGTGTATGTTGTGGATTGGTCAAATGGAGAAGAAGGAACCTGCCTCATGGCACACAGTTCCTCAGATGGTGTAAACTGGCTGTGGCATAAAAGATTAAGTCACCTGAACTCAATCAAACATCTGGCGAAGCATAATCTAGTTGAAGGATTGACACAAAAGAAGTTCCAAAAGAAAGAGTCTGTAAAGCGTGCCAGCTAGGAAAACAGACAAGAGCCCATTCAAGAACATGCGAATCACATCAAGCACGGATCTTATTTTAGAACTACTGCACATAGTTCTATTTGGTCCAATTGCTCCACCCACGATTGGAGGAAAGAAGTATACATTAGTAGTTGCCAATGACTACTCAAGATATACGTGGGTGATACTACTCAAGTCAAAGGATGAAGTAAAACTTCAACTGCTGGAACTGATTACCCGTGTTCGAAATGAAAAAGGTGTAACAGTCAAGAGGATAGGGTCCGATAATGGGATGGAGTTTTGCAATGGACCTCTCATGGACTTTTGCGCTGAGATTATTGGAATTGGACACAAGAAGTCCACACCAAGAACTCCTCAACAGAATGGCCTTACTGAAAGAAAAAATAAAACTCTCAAAAAAGCAGTAAGGACCATGCTGGCCGAGACCAATATGGCAAAGAAATTCTGGGGAGAAGCCTTGATCACAGCCTGCTACACTCAAAATTGAAGTGCATTCAACACGCGGTTGCACAAGACTCCCTACAAAATTTACAATGGTTGTAAGCCTTCTATAACTCATCTTCGTGAATTCGGTTCTCCATGTTATATCCACAACAATAGGAAGTCCAAATTGAATACTTTTAGCCCTAAGGCTGATGAAGGTGTGTTTCTTGGTTATAGACACCCTTCAAATAAGGGATATAGGGTATTCAATAAGACCATCGAACGTGTGGAAATAACATGTCATGTTATTTTTTATGAAGCTACTTTAGTGCATAGGACACTTCAAGAAGTAGGTCTGGAAAATCATGAGATCAAGGATGTCAATGAGGAACCTAAAACTGGTCTTGATCATAATCGAACAGTTCCTCAGACTAGATCTATAAATGATGATTCTGAGATTCCAGTTGCCTCAGCTGGACTTCAAACAGCCGAGAGGGCCAATGATGCTAATGTCATTGCTGAGGCCTTAAAATTCATAAATATAGAAGATAAAAACGAAGAGAAACCCCATAAAGCCAATGCAGCAGTCTTGGAAGTGAAGCAGCCTGAAGCCAAGGAGGTCAACCCTGAAGTAGTTGAGGAAGAAAGTCCAGCTGACAATGCAGTTGCTGTGCAGGATCTCCATTTCCAAAGCATGGAGATGAACCACCTCACCAAGACCTCCCAGCAGTCCAAACTGAGCTCACAGAAACTCCCGTTGAGGCCAAAGCTGTGAAGAAGCCCAGTTGACTAAGAGATCATCCTATAGAAGTTGTTCTGGATGATATGGGAAACCCTGTTCGAACAAGACAAGGCAGTGCATTGATGTCATTCTTTATATCTCAAGTTGAACCTGAGAAGATCGAGGAAGCCCTTCAATCAATGGATTGGATTAACGCAATGCAAGAGGAGCTAGGAGAGTTCACTAACAACAATGTGTGCTACCTGGTGGATAGACCAACACATCAATCTGTGATTGGCACCAAATGGGTCTTCAAGAATAAAAAAGATGAGACTGGCACCATCGTAAGAAACAAAGCAAGATTGGTAGCCAAAGGTTACGCTCAATGCAAAGGGATAGACTTCAATGAAATATTTGCTCCAGTTGCCAGATTGGAAGCCATTCGTCTATTCTTGGCATGTGCACCTTATCACAACTTCATAGTTCTTCAAATTGATGTGAAGAGTGCCTTCCTTAATGGTGAATTGAATGAAGAGGTCTACGTTGAACAGCCCCCAGGTTTCGAGTAAGGAAACCAAGTCTATAAATTGAGGAAAGCCCTGTACGGTTTAAAACACACTCCTAGACCATTATCATCATCAATCACTTCACAATCTTTATTCAACTACTTCAACAAGAATATCCACAATATCACAACAAATAGATCAACAAATGTGGGGGAAAAACTGGGGATTGGATTGAACTTTGTAATGAAAAACTATAGACAATTAAATGTTGAAAACTAGATTTAATTCTCCTAGAGATGGTCAATCCACACCATAATAAGTAATCCCCTTAGTACCGGTGAACTAGTAGTAGATGGAATAGGATCGTCAAGCGGTCATGTTATCAAATCCTATCGCACTCCCAAAAGCACATAGATTATTAACCTACAAGCTATCTCCACACATGGATTGGATCAAAGCATACATACAATCATGCTATTCACATCACCTCAATCCACGTATCAGCTGCAATTTCAATGTCGAATTATCAAGCAATTGGTGGACACCTACATTACTTGAGTAAGAAAAAAACTCTAATATGTTATAATCAAATAGAAGAAAGTAAACCAGCATTCAATTTTATTAATAGAATCCTACCTTTCACTAGGCTCAATTGAATACAAAAAGAAGAATTAGCCATTACAAAATATGGTTTGGATTATTGATTTCCCCCAATTGTGATCTCTATGCCTTGATCTTCACATCTCTCTTCAAATCCTCCCTAATTGGATAGATCTACCCTTGAAACTCCTTCAATTGTGTGATTGGATGAAGTTGAAAGAGTTTTGGAGTGAGTAATTGTCGGCCAAAGTACCAAAATTTGCCAAAAGTCCTTAACCAACTCGATTATCCCCTTATATAGTTAGTAACCGCTCATAGATTTCGCCCACGAAGAAATCATTTCGATGGAAATGGGCCTCTGTTCAAGAACCTTTGCCAAAACCCATATAATTTCGATCGGATGAAATAGAATTGGTTGAAATTTTCCTTAGTAAGGCAGATTCCGACCGAAATTTGGAGAACTGGGTCAAAATCTACCGTACAGAGGCAGATTTTGACCAAACTCAAACTGAGTTGAGTCAAAATTTGGCTCTGTCTCACCTGTTCAGCTCCCCATGCTCCGTTTGGGTCGAAATCCACTT
The DNA here is from genome assembly GCA_026898455.1 of Plectranthus barbatus. Classification (NCBI taxonomy): domain Eukaryota; kingdom Viridiplantae; phylum Streptophyta; class Magnoliopsida; order Lamiales; family Lamiaceae; genus Plectranthus; species Plectranthus barbatus. The sequence continues at coordinate 62,958 of JAPKLW010000584.1, read as the reverse complement.
TATTTGTGTCAAAATCCTTCCCAAAGTTTTGGATTTATGCTCAAATGTCCACCTACACAACTCAAACACAAACACAATCGAAAACACATCAACTCTTATCAAAAAGCTATGATATGTGGGTGAAATATGCATGAAATCATCACAAGAATGCATCAATAAAGTAGTCATTTCACATACATACCAACCGTCCCCAATCTCTGCATGCCACCTGGGCTGTCGCTAGGATGCGCGGCTACTACCTTTGGCGTGCGCGCTGTAGGAAGTGAATCTACAACAGACAACATGAATTATATTTTATTATTTCATCCGTTTGGATCGTTCTTAGGGTATAAAAAAAAATCAGATTGAATAATCCAAGCGAATCATATGCATGCTCGTAATATTTAATTGCAAAGGATGGATTTACGAAATACCTGAACTTTAGTTTTTGATCTCTAGATCTGAATCGGCGCCAATAGATTTCGGATATGGGGATCTTGATCAATGTTGTAGTGTTCCAACATATCTAATCTTCTGATCTATTCCTTTGTTCCTTGAAAATCTGGTGAGGTTACGCTACCGAGTTAAATCAAACACTGGAGAAGTCAATCACCTTCTTCTTATGATTAGTCATTGCCCCTCTCTCCCTTTTCTCTCAATATTCTATGTTGAATGTTAAATCTCTTGTTAGGTATAGTGATCTAATGGAAAGAAGGGTGGTTTGGAAACCGTAAAACTAATGGGCTCTGAACAGTTTGTGGGCTAGACCAGGGATCAAATGCAAATAATAATGTCGGTCCTCCTTAATAATTAATTCCATGTCCACCTACAACATAATTAATTAATAAAATATTTATTTGCTTTAACCAAGGAAATCAATGTTGACTCACCACTTATATTACCACGTTATTTGGAATGGATTGCATTAACCTTGATTGATCCCCATATTTAAGGTTCCAGACATTCATTAATTAACTTGGCTTATGACAATCAGTCATAATTAATTAATATCTTATTTCATGAGTAGTACCACTCACTCCTTTTCACTTATGCCTGAATTAAATAATTTAACCTATAGGGTTTAGCATAATGAACCTTGTGAGCTCATCAGAGAATGTCCCTATCCTAAAACGAATGTAATTACCTATATGTCCAGCCTAAGCAGGCCACACAAGATGCAGGTATAAGAGTTTATGTAACACTCGCCACCATAACAAGTCAAAGTGTGGTCAACTTGTGCATGCCCCTTAGCCTTCCATTAAGTTTAGGATCATAACAAGTATTTCGAGATCAAGCTCATTCATATGTCAATGAGAATGACACATCTTATTATTGATCACATTAATACTAAAAGATGTACCGACATATCAATTAGCTAGGATAAGCTCACTTATAAATTGATGTGTCGCAGCCTAAACCGATAGCTTATCCAGGGACTGTCTCTGTGGTCATACTATTTATACCTCGCTAGGTCAAACGATTCATATGATCCTCTGTGATCTCCTACACACAATATGATCATCCCTATTGAATAGATAATAGGATATTATAGTTCATGTCGTATGTTTGTTATATCAGATAGTGACTATGTTGATGTAACACATTAATGAAAACCAGAGTATCAAATGAACACACTTAATCATAAATGATTTTAGTATACGATCCCAACAATCTCCCACTTATACTCAAAGCATAATACAATTGCAATATCAGAGTATTTAGTTTGACTATATCAGACCTAGCTTATTTGCACGTTCATCATCTTGTGATACCAATAGATATAGACTATGAGCGTGACCCTCATAAGTCTTTTGAGGTAAACACCGTGTAAATAAAACAGCTAGACCTTCATGTCAATCGCTCCCACTTTATACATATCGCCTCTTATCATAATATTTCATATGATGTGGTACTACATATTTTGTGTGTTTCACCACCTTATGAGTCTTGGGTTCCTTTGAGTATGTTATTGCACCAACATGATCACAGTACCTTGTGATTCTATTAGACAAACTCAAAACACAAACCTCTAAAGGACAACACTGGAGTTATACAGCTTCTTGCGAAGCTAATGATGTAGTTACACACTCAACCTTCATACCAAAATTTGCAACTCACTTCTATGTTAGATTCATATAACTTCTCCTCCAAGGTTAACACATAGTTAGAGGTTGATTTCCTCCTTTTATGACACTCCTGGGTATCCGATACCATTCAAACCATAGGGCACATTTATTAACAAATGTGCCTGTTGATGGTTGGATTGATATATTTTTACCATGCCTATAGCATTACAAATATCTGACTTCATTTATTGCCATATCAAAAGACAACAATCCTTTCATATCATAATACGAGTCACCGCATAATCAATTTAAGTGACTTGAGACACTTGAACATCCTTTCTTGTGTGCACACAAGACATTAATTGAAAGGATGTTCCAGTATGTCATATGACATACTTCTGAAACTGTTCAGGTAACAATTTTTTTATGCCAGACAATATCTCCACACCGTTTCTGAATGGGAAAAACCATCTACATAATGTGCTAAGAAAACCACGCTTTCATTAACACATAACTAGTAGTACATGGAGCTCTCATTTTTTATAAGCAATATTGAAACATCTATTTCATGACCTTGAAGTTCCCTTAAGTTCATACTTGAACTTCCTTGGCTTCTAGACAAGATGCTGCTCACCTCACTGCACATAACTTATCTGGTTGTTGTATAGAGATGTCATCATCTTTTATTAAGGTACCCATTTGTGACAACATGGATGATGATATATATCTTCCACATTATCTAGTTTCATATGTGTTGTTATGGACATAAGAATTCAAATGGATTTAATAATTGCAATCAGTGAGAATGTCTTGTTATGAAACATACATTGCTCACAAACCTAGACATTTGATGTGTACTAGGTTACCATTCGAACATTTCTTTACTTATATATCAATTAGCTACCTATAGCAGGAAAGCTATTTGGTAACACTGATCCTGATATACAGTAAAAACTTTTACTGATTCATTCCTGAATCCATGACTTGATATCATTAAACTGCATCTTTGTCATAACAGCTTCATTGTGTAATTGGGGAACAATACAATGTTGTTCACGAACTTGAAATAAGATGAAATACTATTTCCTGCGAACCAGTACTGTTAAGCCTGTTAAAGCAACCTCCCACTGCAACGATGCTCCTTTTTATTATTTTAATTTTTGGTGCATTAATTTGTAGTTCACCACCTTGCAAGCGATCGTGAAATCGGTACCATACCTAGCAAGGTATGCTCAATATTTCAAGGGGTGTTTCATTATGGATTTGAATTGTCTTCTCCAAATTATTGGAGAACAGTCTCATATTTGGAGTCGTGGTTTCATCAAAAACAACACGCTTGTGTTTAGGATACTAAAGAAACCAGCTTTTTTGTTTACATGGGATAGCCCACATAGCAGTACTAGCTTAAACTTTTCTTCTAACCAATCAACTTCCTTCATCAGCTTAAAAGCTTAACTACCCATCATTGCCTTTTGACAAAGCCAAGATCTACTAGGCTTGGAACTTATTTAGAAGACACTAGGTTAAGCAGATTTATTACTGCTTTTGGCGCACTTCCCAAAAACAAAAAATGACAAAGTTGGCATAGCTTATTAACTTTAAAAGAATATTAATTATTTCGCTCTACCACATACTGTAAACACATCACTTGAGATACACACCATTATTAATGAATCATAATATTTTTACGGTCTTGTTTAGCTTATTCCCTACCTTAGTCATAAACGCTCTTAATTTCAAGAGACTAAGACTTGTAGTGAATTAGATAAACATATCAATATCATAAGTGATTACATTATTAATGACTATTTAAGGCAACTGCAGAAGTAGACCCAACACAGACCAAACACGAAATATCTTGTAGAGATTTACACGCCTATTGAATGGATTGGTTAACATATCATACCTATAAGTAGAGTTTATAAGTACCATTCTTAGTAATACCAGGCATAAATCCATATTCCCAAGAATTACTCAGAACTACTAATACGGATATAACCTCATCTCTAGAAAGATTCTATAATATGCCAAAGATCACTCATGGTTTATATAAACAAGTAATGAATAGATAAACATCCATTTAATAATAGAAAACATTGTTATTTATTATGATAGAGAAAAACTCTATCTAAGTAACTGATAATCCATAAAACATAAATGGAAATAGTTCTTAAAAAAGCTATATATCTCTTCAAACCTTAAAGGAAACAATGTTTATCATAAACTCAAAGAAAAAACTCCATCAGCTTGAGCAACATCTCAAGCAGCTTTCTTGGAGTTGGTAATCCCGTCATCTTCAAGCTCGATCGCTAGCTTGATTCACTGCAACAGCAAAACATGATTAGTACATACAATCACCACTACTCTCATAAGAGTAAACAATTGATGCTAAACATGCAAACGATGACGTACCTAGTCCATTGGTGTTAGCACCCGGATAGTTTGCTTTCTTGTGTCCTATCTTGCCACAGCGGTAACACTTACCCTTTTTTTAACTTTCTCAGCCTTTTTCTTTAGAGCAAAGACTTCGTTGTTCCCACCAGTTGTTTTCTTGGTATTATTCCTAGCTATTCCTTTAGAATTTGCTTGTTAGGAGCATTAAGATTACTACCGATAGAAACCGAAACTAGCTGCGACCGCCGGTCGTTGTTCTCAGGCCATCGGAGGATGCGCTTGGAAAGAGGGGTTGTGGCCCAATCACAGGGATAAACCCTAGGGTTTCTTCCTGCCGCCGCCACCCTGCTGCCAGCCGGTGAGGAATCCAGTCACCGCTGCTATCTTGACTGATGTCGTATTCTTCATGTTTTTCATTCCCTGATCTCAGATTTTACAAATTTGAATTAATGAAATACAAAAATAGATCTACAACATATTACATGATTTTCTTATCAAATCTAACCACAAATTTTTCTCGTGATGAAAAACAAATCCAAAAATGAGAAGGCCACGAGAACAAAAAATCCATGACAATTGAAATTCATCCACAATAAATATGTACATACATATTTATTCTATCTTAATTTATTTAAGATGGAGGCTAAAAATCCCAACTTTCCTCTAATACCAATTGTAGGAATTGAGTGTATAATAGATTACATGAATTATCTTTTATTATTTTAGTCGTTTGTATTGTTCTTAGGGTATAAAAAATAAATGAGATTGAATAAACTAGGTGGAACCTATGCATGCTCCTAATATTTAATTGTGAATGATAGATTTAAGGAATGCCTAAACTCCAACTTCTAATCTCTAGATCTGAATTGACGATAATGGATTATGGATGTGGGGAACTTAATCAATGATGTAGTGTTCCAACAGATATAATCTCTTGATATGTTCCCTTGCTCCTTGGAAATCTTGTGAGGATACGCTACCCAGTGAAATAAAAAATCGGAGAAGTCGGTTACCTTCTCCTTATGATCAGCCATAGCCCCTCTCTCTCTTTTCTCTCAATATTCTGTATTGAATATTAAAACTCATGTTGTGTGTAGTGATCAGATAGAGGAAAGGGTTTCTATAGTATTAGGGTATGGAAACCCTCATACTAATGGGCTCTGAGCTGTTTGTGGGCCAGTCCAGGGATCAAATGCAAATATTAAAGTGGACCCTCCTTATAAATTAATTTTATGTCCCATCCAGAACATAATTAATTAATAAAACATTAATTTTCTTTCACTAAGGAAATCAATGCTAACTCACCCATTTATTACCACGTTATTTGGAATGGGTTGCATTAAACTTGAATGATCTACTTATTTAAGGTTCCGGACATTCATTAATTAATCTGACTTATGACACTCAGCCATAATTAATTAATCTATTATTTCACTCACTCCTTTCCACTTATGCCTTAATTAAATAATTCTCCCTGCAGGGTTTTGCATAATGCACCTTGTGGCTCCTCAGGGAATGTCCACATCCTAAAATGGCTATACTTACCTACATGTCCAGCCTAAGCAGGCTTCACACAAACCGCCACACCAATGATGCAGGTATAAGAGTACATATAAGACTCTCCACCATCGCAAGTCAAAGAGTGGTCAACTTGTGCATGCCCCTTAGGCTTCCATTATGTTTAAGATCATAACAAGTATCTAGATATCTGGCTCATTCATATGTCAATGAGAATGGAGCATCTCACTGTTGATCCCATCAATACGTAAAGATGTACTAATACATTAAGTTGCAAGGATAAGCCCACTTATAATCTGAAGTGTCACACCCTTAATTGACAGCCTATCCGGGGACTGTCTCAGCCGTGATACTTTTTATACCTCGCTAGGTCAAACGATTCATATGATCCTCTGTGATCTCTAACACACCATATGATCATCCCTATAAAGGGATTTTGTTATCGTGAATTAAATCACTTAATTCATATAAGCCTGGATCATTCCATAGATGTTGTAAACAATTACCAATCGATAGTAAAACTTATGCATGCTCCTATTAATTTAATTCGATGGTTTTCAAGAAATTAGAAAAAATCCTAATTTTAAGATATAAACAAAATAGTAGTGAAGAAGAAGGTTGTTCTCCAGTTTAGATCTTCAGATCTGTATACCAATGCGTTCAATCTTGCTACTGGTGAGGATTCCACAAGATTGTGCTGCAGAGACAGAGTCAAATTTCTTCCTCCCACTGTAGTAGGGGCAGCCCTCTCTCTCTCTCCTCTAGGGTTTCAATTGTTGTGACTAATGAAATCTGAGGAGAGAATGGGCTATTTATAGACCTTGGGTAAAACTCTTATGGGTTTCTTTCAACATATTCTTTAGGCCACACCTAGGATCTAATTCAAATAATAAAGTGGTTGTATGAATTAATTAATTACCATGTCAAAAACCCATGACATAATTAATTAATTAATATTAATTCTTTTTCACCATAAAATTAATACTGACCTACCCCTTTATTACTAAGTTATGCGAACGGGCTGCATATACTCGAGAATCCCCATATTTAAGGTTAGTGGACATTCATTAATTAATTGGAGATTCTGACAAGCTTTCCACAATTAATTAATCTCTTATTTTTTTAGTAGTACCAGTCAACCCTTATCACTCCTGCTTGAACTTAGTTAGCCTACAGGACTTTAGCACGATGAACATTATTGAGCTCCTCAAGGAATGTCCCCATCCTATTACTCGGATACGGTAACCTAACTCTAGTCTCAGAGCATAGTACACGAACTACTGTTACCCAATATGTGGGTATACGAGTACATTACTCAGGCTCTCCTCCATGGTAGGTCAAAGCAACAGTCAATCCGTGCATACCCCTAAACCTTCGTTAGGATTTGGAATCAGTCAAGAATGAGATCTTCTATTCTCTGATGTTAGATAGAAGAATGCATCTCACTGTGGTCCAATCAATACGCATCCATACATACCAACATATTAAATAATCAGGACAGATTACTTCTTTCTGACTGTGCTGCAGCCTATACCGACATACTTATCCTCAAAGTTGTCTCAACTGTGATTACTATAATTACATCTCACTAGGTCAGGTGATGATACAGTCTTCTGCAATCTACAAGATGTCGTATGATCGTCCCTATCGGTGAAATAAGAGGATACCATTGTTACTCGCATGTAAGTTTGTTTAACAAATAGGAAATAAAGTTGAATGTATAGTCATTGTAAAAATTGCTTTCTATATAGTAAACCCAACAATCTCCCACTTATACTTAAAGCATTACATTCGCTATCCAGAGTATACAGTGTGTCTATCTAGCCTAGCTATTATATCAACCACTAACAGTGGTAGGCATCCACCTAAGTTCGAGCTCGGGAATATGTTTTTCATATGCTTTATGGGGTAAGCACTTTGTGAATGAATTAGCTAGGTTGTCTCTCATATTAATCTTCTCAATCTGCACATCGCCCCTCGATACAATTTCACGGATGATGTGGTACATTCTCTATATGTGTTGCTCTCCTAGTGAGTCTGTGGTTCCTTTGAGTTTGCTACTGCACTAGCATTATCACAATAGACCGTGATAATCTTGGGAAACTCAGAATCACATCCAACTATAAACTGTAATTACGGAGCCATACCACTTCTTTTGAAGCTTCAGAAGCAACGACATATTCTTCCTTTACGGTGGAACACGTAATTCATTTCTACCTTGCACCCCTCCAAGATACAGATCCACCTCCCAAGGTAAACACATAGCCTGAGGTCAATTTTTTCTCATCTTGGTCCCCTTGTAAATCCGAATCTATGTAACCTATAGGACACAAATCCTCACTTTGATAAACTAGAAAGTAACTTCTAGTTCTTTTCAAATACTTGAGGATGTGCTTTACCGCAATCAATGCGCATGTCCTAGGTTAGATTGATATCTCGCTACCGTGCCAACAGTACAACATATATCAAGCCTAGTACACGACATAACATTCACGAGGCTACCCATCTCAAATGCGTATGGTATAAGACTCATCTCATCTTTCCCATTTTGTGTCTCAGGACACTATCCTTTCTTGGCGAGTTGCATGTTCAACCGTGCTATCACAGAGTCTACATAGGATACCTAGGATAGTTTATCATCCTTTCTTACGATCCCGTAGGATTTTGATCCCAAGGATGTACACAGCTTCTCCCAAATCCTTCATTTGAAACTGTTCGGATAACAAAATCTTAATTACTGTCATCATTCCCTCGTTGTTTTAATATAGGAGAATGTCGTCCACATATAGTACAAGGAAAACCATGCTCCCACTAGCACAAAGTCGGTATATACAACTTTCGTTTTCCAACTATGAAAATATATAAGATTTGATCACGTCGTTGAAACGTAAGTTCCATGACCTCAAAGCTTGGTTAAGTCCGTACAAGGATTTCTTAAGCTTCCAGACAAGATGCTCTTCGCCTTGTGCACATAATCCTCGGATTGCTGCATATAGATGTCCCGACATTCTTCAAGGTAACCATTTTAAAAAATGGTTTTTACATCCATTTTCCAAATCTCGAGATCCCTATATGTTGCTATGGTAAGAAACATCCAGATGGTTTTGAGCATGGCTACCTGTTAAAATGTTTCATTATAGTCGATGCCCTCTTTCTGACTATAACCATTTGCCACCATCCATTTAATCGCATATTTGTCACGTACTGTCTCGTTGAACATTAGTAGGTCAGAGTCATCATGTCCGTATTTTGGGCTCAAGTCCAAAAACTCACCCATGAACATATGCCTATCAGGATGGAATATAGCTCTCCCAATTCGACGAGGCTTAGGCGTCGTGTCAACAGTTAGTGCAACAACTTGTGGTTTTTCCCCTTGCACTAGCAAACGTGCTGGTGATACCATATCGTCCGAAGGTACATCCACATTTGCACGTTGCCTTACCCTAAGAACTACATCATAATCTTCAAATTCTTGAAGAATCACATTGCTCATTGATTTGTGGTTATTCACATGCTCGTCCTCCAATAATCTAACATTGATGCCAACAATGTTTCTCTAATTCTCAGGACAATAAAAGTAACCACCTTTCGTTTGCCGAGGATGCCCTATATATATCATTACCTTGGAGTTGTCTTCTAATTTATTAGGTTCCTTAGTCAGCACATGTGCTGGACGACCCTAAACTCGCATCTTGCTCAAACTGGGTTTGTGTCCAAGGAAGAGTTCATTGGGTGTCTTAGGAACTAATTTAGAAAGCATCAGGTTTATGATGTACGTTGTTGTTTCCAATGCGTATCCCTAAAATGAAATGGGTAGGCTTGCATAACTCCTCATCGATCTTACCACTACCAAAAGAGTTCTATTCCTTCTTTCAGCTACACCATTTTGTTGGGAAGTACCCGTTGTAGACCACCCGTTGTAGACCACTGGGATGTAATCCTATTGTCTGACAAAATTTGCAAGAACTCGTTCCCGAGCTATTCGCCACCACGAAAATATCGTAGCAACTTGATAGTTTTTCCCGATCTTCTTTTCTACATCAGTCTTGAACTTTTTGAATTTCTCAAAACATTACGACTTATAGCTAAGAAGTTAAACATAATCATATCTTGAGTAATCGTCCATGGAAGTGACAAAATACTAATTCCCTCCACGAGCCTATGTGGACATAGGTCCACAAAAGTCAAAATTGATCAATTCCAACACATCCTGTGCTCGAGCTTGACTAGCCTAGAAAGGCCTAGAAGATATTTTTCCATTGATGCAGGATTCGCAGACATGATTTGGTACAGGTCGGACGAAGTCCAATGTACTGTCATCTAAAAGTTGTTAAATCTGCTTCAAGTTGATGTGTCCAAGTCTCAAGTTCCAGAGATATGTAAGATCTAAATTAGAAGAAGAAGACTTTCTCTTTCTAGGATTACTGATATTAGATGAATTTCATGCAATATTCACGAAAGATTTATGATGATAATTAATGACATAGAGAGAATCAATCAATTTTCATGTCGGATAACATAGTTATTCCCAATGATAGAACACTATCATAAATAATTAAACATCCATGACACTCGAAAATGAAATAATGTACCACCAGAAACCGGCACATTATCTCTCAAAATCAAGTGTCATTAAATCTATAATGGCTACATATTTACTTTGGAGTGACCTTTAAAAACTTCTTTTGACTAACTTGCTCCCACTAACTGCATACCTTAGCTTGCTTTTTCCACCATCAACTCCAACTACATTATGCATGTAGTCGAACAGGTACTGTAAAAAGCCATATTAGTGTCCCGTGGAGACATAGATGTTTGCTCTGTCACAAACTCTCTTTAGCACTTCATAATAAATGCTCTTTTATTTTGGGTAGCAATCTTCTTTAAATCATCAAAAGATATGAATGTGAGTTGCTTCGTGTGGTTGCTTTGTTATTCGTATTCTTCGTGTTCATCGTTTTCTTCATCTTTAATTTTTATAGATTTAATTTGAAAATGAAATTACAAGGAAACTAAACAATCCTACTACTATTTTTGAAAAATAAATCTAACCACGGATTTATCTTGTGGATTAAAAAATAAATCCTTATAAAGAGGCAGATTAACCCGGAACCAAGAGAAACGAAAAACATACTATCCAAAAATCATGCAATTGCAATTCAATAATAATAATTTTAATGCAAATTCTTAGACAATATTATTTTTTCTTACAGAGCCCATTAATTGAAGTTGGCCCTCATACCAATGGAAGGGATTGCTGGCAAATTGAATTAAAAATCCATAACCCAGGTTGAATCGGATATAAAAAATAAATTTCTAGGCATATTAATTATCCTAACATGCTCCTCTTGAAATGAAAAAGATAGTTTTTGCGGAATACTTGTATTGTAGAAACTATTAAACTTGGTGCGCAGAGATTTGATCCTCAATCCTCATTCTTGAGCAACAAGATTTAATCTTACAAGATGAAGGATATTTATAGGAGAAATTTGATCTCAGATGGCCTTGAGCGTTCATGGGCCTGACCATGGACTAGAATACAAATAGCAAAAAAGGCTTATCAATTAATTAATTCTCATATTTAATCTAGAATATAATTAATTAATTAATTAATAATGATTTATGCCACTAGAGAATCAATATTGTCCTACTTATTTGCTACCACATTATGAAGAACAGGTTGCATTTGCTCAGAAAATTTTCCATATTTACTGGTACAAACATTCATTAATTAATTTGAGCTCTGACAAGCTCCAAAATTAATTAACATCTTTTATTCTTGAGTCAATCCACTCAACCATTTTCACTTATGATTGAACTTAATCAGCCTGTAGGACTTTACCATAACGAACCTTTTAAGCTGCTCAGGGAATGTCACCATCCTATACTGGATATGGTTACATAATTCCAAACAGAACTTAATATACAAACTGCTACCACCCAAGATACAGATATACAAGTTTGACAAGAACTCTCCACCATAGTATCTCTAGGTGACACACAAATCTGTGTATACTATGTACCTTCATTTAGGCATAAAATTACATCGATCCATCAAGATCAAGATTCTTTTAATGTCAGATAAAAGAATCAATCTTCCTGAGGACGTATCAATGTGTACCGCACGCACCAGACTTACCAAACAACAAAGATAAGCTGCTTATTATCTGGTATGTTGCAGCTTATACGGAGTCTATCCTGAAACTATCTCAGTTGTGATACTATTTATATCTCGCTAGGTTAACCGATCCGTACGATCTTCTATGATCAACTACGCACCGTATGATCTCCCTATCGACGAGATAAGAGATTAAGAGCATTTGCAACACATGTTTGTTAATTCAGACATGAGATGAACAAACAACATTAATGACTCCCCGTATAATAACTAATAAACTTTGTAAATAATATACTAATCATAATGCTTTCAGTATACAATTCTATCAAAGATGTCGTACAATATCACGAGCAAGCCATACATCACTATAACGAGGACGCAGTACATCGTATATACCACCCAAGATGTATTATCTGGCCATGCCATTTGACCTCATCCATATGTGATAACTATGCATACTTCTCATCGAAAGATGCATCGATCGGTAGACACGAACAAGGAGTTTGCAAAATAAACAAATGGCCAAAAGAATATAAAAGTTTAACAATATCACTTTTCTATCCAGCAATATTCGGACCAGTCAAGGAATTGTGCACAATAGAATTAATAAGCGATGCAGTAATAAAACGATTGAAACAAATATGCATAGCAACTTTCAGATAAAACAATACAATTTTTTTCATCCAATTGCCCAAGCTAATTTACCAAAAGCTACCTGAGTAGACGTTTACGGCAAAGGCTAAACACGACCTAACTAGGCCCTTCTTTATAGACAACGCCAGATATATACACCAACAAAAGAAATTAACATTAGTGATAACTTAGACCATGTTCGCCTATCTCGAGCAGGATAATCACAAATAGTTATACTCCAGGCAACATCTAAGGAAAAATAATCACAATCCTAACTCTGTATGATAAAAAAGTTGATCTTAGACACTTGTGAAAGTTGTCTTAGTGCAAGCTACCCGAGTAGACGTTTGCTTAGTGGCTCCCACTTCTCATCTCATAATAAATATTTTATTTGGAAACCTTATTGCATTAGAACTGGTAAGCTATTTCTAATGCAAGATACCTGAGTAGATGTTTATGCTTCAAAATGTCTTACTTCTATTAATAAGTCATATTTGTGGAGGTCTAATGATTTCAATTTGAAAAAAATTAAAATCCAGCTTAGTATTTTAATACTAAAGGTTTCATGTGCACATATTATTGTATGTGTCATAAATTATGCCATATCTAACATTCCATCATAAATTTATATGATCATAGAATTTATAGACACAATTTTAAACATAAATTAAAATTTATAAAGCATGCTCAACAAATGAAAGTACAACATTCTTTAATATTAAATAAATAAAGCACTAGCATGCTTCCCTATTATTTACTAAAACGCAAAAAAAAAATCACATCAATACAAGAATCAAATAAGTAAACAAATAAAATTATAGTGGTCCCTCATATGCAATTACAAGGCAAAAAATAAATTAATCTATTACAAGATTTAGTTTTCATACAGATCTTCAAACTAGACCTCTGTTGAACTTGAAATCTGAAATTAAGTTTAAAAATAGAAGAATTTTGTTTGAATTTGGGTTTCAGGTCCAGAGCTTGAAATAAGGCCCAGATTGTTCCCGAAGACAGCAAACCCTAATTTCCAGATCACTGGGCTACCTCCGGGCTGATGGGCTCTAGAGCCTCAGCCCACGCAGCCCCAAACCCTAGTGCTGGAAAGCCTCGCCGCTTTCTTAACCGCTCGTGGCTGCTACCGGCCACAACTTCCTGCATGTATGTCGTCTGTCGCATGCTCGGCCTCTGTCAATTGTAGCTTTATCGCCAACTGGTCGCATGGAGAGAGAAGCTGCAACAATCAGAACCTTGCTACGCTGCAACACCACCACTGTCTGCAGCCTTAACTCCTCCAGCGCGAAACACTATCGTCGGCGCCCACAACCAATTGTAGCGCCCCGCGCGCAGGTGATTCACCCGCGGCCTCTGCCTTTTTTCCATTTTCATCACAGCCTCCCATCCAATGCCCCAACCACATCGGTCTCCAACCGTCATGAACTAAAAGCAACCTGCACAGGGCTGTGCGCGAGCGCGCGCAACTGGCAAACCCGCTTGCCACTGTCAGCCCAGAGTCGCCCCTTGCTACACCAGTCTAGCCGATGATGCCACTGTACTTGTGTATCATTGGGAGCATGTGCCTTGCCGAAGAAACACGTGCAGAAGCCTGATTGGGTGCAGCCCAACCACGCAGGGTTTCTGCTCACCACCGCCACCAGTGCCACCGTCGTCTGGTTAAGAAAACTGGGCATTGCTGCGTTGAGATGGTGTTTAAGATTTCTTGTTCTTGGTCTTGGTTCTTCGTTCTTTATTTTTCTAGATTTACATATTGAATAAAAAACAAAAAAAAATAGATCTAAGTTTATTACGTGATTTTTCCTATCAATCTAACCACGAATTTCTCATGGTGAAAAATAAAACCAAAAATGAGATGGCCAATTCAAATCCATCCACAATAAGTAAAAGACATACATATTTATTCAATATTAATTGATTTAAGACAATGTCTAAGAAACCAAACCTGGCTCTAATACAAATTGCCGGATCTAAGTCTACGACGGACAATGTGGATTTCCTTTTGTTATTTCTTTTCCCTTTGGATCATTCTTAGGATATTAAAAACAAATATCCGATTAAATAAAGTAGGTGAACCTATGCATTCTCCTAATATTAAATTGTAGATGATGAATTTATGGAATATCTGAACTCCAGATTCTGATTCCTTGAACCTGGATGGCCATGTTGATGAAATCGGGATGTGGGGATCGAATCAAAGTTGATGTGTACCTAAGTACGATCCAAGTGCAAAAAAAATGATCACATTATCTATTGTAAACTCAGTTCCAACATAGTTAGCATAAAGAAACAACGCACCTTTAATTCTTCACATAACTTAGCTACAAATATCAAGTTGTTAGAAAAATTTGTAGGATACAGAACAAATAGCGGAGTTTTTCACCACCTTCCCCCTGTGATTTACCCATTGAACAGATCCATTTGGTACATGAATTCTCTGTGGAAATTGTGACTTTGTCAATGAAGTCGTGAGAGAGGAATCACAACAATATGAATACTCACTTCCGAGTTACTAATCCACTACACTCTATTTGCAAGCCACTATATTAACAGCATAATGGCATGTATTGTACTCATCATCCTGCTAACATATAATATTTATTTTGCTACGGATTGTCGAGTGATTAAGATATCTTGCCTCCTCTTGTTGATTTTTGATAGCTAAATCAAAAGGGGTTGCTGCCAAATGAGCCACATTCTTTTATCTTTTCGCTTTTAATTGCATATACCACACTGGCTGCACATATATTTGTACCCTTCCCTTTATTGAGTTCCATTGAATTTGTTTTCGCGACTCACTCTTTTGCTAACATACAGTACATAACATTCTTCTATTTTTAGAAAATCCACCTCATCAAGTTTTTTAAATTTAGCTTACAGTCCATACCATAAGCTCTTATAACATTTGACAACGGTTCTAAATATAGAATTTGAGTTCGCACATTGTCAAAGCTCTTATACAATCCCATAAGAAATTACATGAGGTGTTCATTCTCTTCTCGAGTTTGGCTCGCATTTGCTGCATCACATACTAATGAAGCTTCTGGAAGTGGAAGTGGTACTGCAATTCAGAGAGATGAAAAGAGTGGAGAAGATGATGCATTGAAGACTGATATGATGTGTGTCGACAGTGAGAAAGTTGTGTGAAGGATTTGGTGCTGCCACATCAGACTGATTCAACAAATAAGATATGGACAACTCTTCAAGCAAAATTTTAAGTTTTTTTTACTGAGTGTTATAAAGAGAAGGATAGCAACAAATGTTGTTGAAATTATTTTTCTTGAATGAATGAAACCATCACTTTACGAATCAGAATTTCTTCAAGGTATCTAAAGCTATAATAGTATTCTGATTCCCTCAATATGCCAAGGGGAAAAAAACCAAATTGGAATGTACTCTTTGAAGAAGGAGCTGGATCAAGTAATCAACAAAATCAGCATGAGATGGAGAATCGTGAGGCTACGGTAGTGGAGAATCACGAGGAACAATGCCAATTGCAATTGGCGTGGAATCGTAAAGTTAATGATGTTTATCAAGTACACATTTTGGAACACACAGGTCTGCAATTAGTCTCTATTCAGTTAAATAGTTGATTTATCCTTATAGGAGCAAATCCATCAGAAGAGCCCAGAAGCTAAGAACAAATTAACATTTATTGATGGAAAACTTTTGATACGCAAAATTTTAATCAACAATAACTAAATTCCAATCAAGAATAAAATATCAATCTAGGTGAAGTGATATGACTTCATTATTGTTAGAGTTTCATGCATGTTGAAGTTTGTGCATGTTGGAGTTCTGATTTGTTGAAGTGTTGTGAAGTTCGTTTGTGTCTGAGTGGTGAGAAGTTGAAGTTGTATTTCTGGAGGTTACGTTTTTATAAGTAACCAGATAGATTGGTGACACGTGTTGAGATCTGGGAAGTTAGTTTGGAGATAGAATATAGCTGTTGGTGAAGTCTGTTACAGTTAGCAGCAGTTACAGTTTTCAGAATTCATCTTCTTCATTCAGCTGAGAGAGAGAGAGTTGCAGAGATGTTCTGTGTTTTCTGTGTGTAATCGTGTAGCCAATTTTGTCCAGCAATAAAATCATAGCGTAACCCTCCGTGGATGTAGGCAATTGCCGAACCACGTATATCGGTGTGTTCTTGTTTGTGTATGATCATTTTAGTCGTCCAATTCGTAACAAAGTGGCGCCGTCTGTGGGAATGGGGCGACGGTGATCAAATTCTGGGATTGAGAAATTGTTATGCAGAGTTCGTGTGAGCAGCAGCGAGGTTCTTTGAAGAAATTCGTTTCTTTGAGTATTTCTGTTTTGTATGTGATTAATAAGACATCGAGTAGTCTTATTCTTGGATTTTCTGGGATTTTCGTATTCTGATTTGGGAAGTTTAGAACTGCTGCTTGTTTGATTGTGAATTGTGTGGAATTTGCGTGATTGGAACTCTCTATTTCAGTATAGAATTTTTCTGAGAAATTTCTGGGTTTGTGAATTGTCTGTGAAGAAAGGGGTTTATCTGTGTGTCAAAGTTATGGCGTCAAGTCGATTTGAAGTTGATAAGTTTTTGGGGAAGAATGATTTCGGATTATGGAAAATAAAGATTCGAGCTATACTCACCAAAGAGGGACTGGTGGATGCCCTTCTGCCCGACTCTGACAAAGCGTTTGTTGGAGAGACAGCTGATAAGAAGGCCAAGTTAATGGAGAATGCCATGAGTACTCTACTCCTTAGTTTGGATGACAAGGTACTGCATGAGATCTCCAAGGAGAAGACTGCTGCAGACATATGGAAGAAGTTAGAGAAGCTATACATGACTAAATCAATAGCCAACAGGATTTATATGAAGCAACAACTGTATGGGTTCAAGTTTAGTGATGAAAGAAACCTGTTAGATCAATTAGATGACTTCAACAAAGTTGTGGATGAGCTTGAAGGCATTGGGGTAGAGATTGATGATGAAGATAAGGCCATACACCTCCTAAATGCATTGCCTAAATCCTACTCAAGTGTGAAGGATGCTATGGTGTATGGAAGATCAGAGGGAATATCATTTGAAGATGTACTATCAGCCATCAAACAAAAGGAAATGGAGAAGCTCTCAGTGGTTACTAGAAATGATCAGAGTGGAATGGGGTTGTACATCAAGAAAGGTCAGAAAAGTAGTTTTCAAAAGAAGAATCAGACCTTTAACAAAGGAGGAAATCAAGAGAGATTCAATCCAAATCAAGGAAAGGATTACAAACCTACATATATTCAGAAGAAGCCTTATGGAGCTTCACAGCAGCAAGAGGCAAGGGCTCTTGGTAACTTTCAGGAGTCTAGGGTGTGCCATTACTGTTTGAAACCGGGCCACCTAATTAAGGACTGCAGTGTGTTGAAGCAAAAGAACCTCTATCAACAAAGAGGGTCAAATCTTGTAAGTTCAACAGAAGATGTAACAGATGAGATTCTCAATATAATGGAGGATGTTGGAGATGATTCCTAGATCCTTGATTCAGGATGTTCCTTCCACATGTGTCCAAGGAAGGAATGGTTTGTCGATCTAACTTTGAAGGACATGGGCACTGTGATCCTTGGTAACAATCACATTTGCAAGATTGATGGTGTTGGATCAGTTAGAATTCAGAATCATAAGGGAGAAGTCAAAACTCTAACAGATGTTAGGTTCATCCCTCAAATTCAGAGGAATCTCATATCCTTGGGTACACTTGAAGCAAGAGGCTTCAAGTTTGTTGGATATGGAGGCACCATTGTAGTTTGTAAGAAAGGTGTTGAGGTGCTGAAAGGAAAGAGACTAAACAGCATATACTACCTGTTTGCAGAGACAATATGTGGAGAATCTAGTGTTGTCAAGGTCGTGGATTGCAAGCTTTGGCATCTGAGGACTGGACATATCAGTCACAGGGGCTTGGTTGAACTAAAGAAGCAAGGGCTAATCACCTATGAGGCTGAACATGATCTTAGCAGCTGTGAGGAGTGCATATTAGCCAAAAGCAAGAAGCTACCATTCAAACCAAGTCAAAGGAGAAGCAGCCAGCCTTTAGACTACATACATGCTGATTTGTGGGGGCCATCTAGGATAGAAACTCTTGGTGGAGGAAGTTATTTCCAGTCCATCATTGATGATTATAGCAGGAGAGTGTGGGTTCACATTCTGAAAACAAAAGATGAAGCTGCTCAGAAATTCAAGGAGTGGACATATCTAGTTGAGAATGAAAAGGGAGGAAGATAAAATGCCTAAGAACTGATAATGGCATGGAATTCCTGAGTGAAGAGTTTGATTCCTTTTGCAGACAAAAGGGAATTAAGAGACATAAAACCACTCCATACAACCCACAACAAAATGGAGTGGTAGAAAGAATGAATAGAACCCTTTTGGAAAGGGTGAGGTGTTTGTTGCTTGGATCTGGTTTGTCGAAGGGGTTTTGGGGTGAGGCTTTGGCTACAGCCTATCACTTGATAAACAAGTCTCCATCTACTGCCTTGGAGCTCAAAACTCCAGATGAGTTGTGGTATGGGAGGAAACCACATTACTCTTATTTGAGACCCTTCGGTTGTCTTGCTTATGTTCATACTAGGCAAGATAAGTTAGCTCCCAGAGCTTTGAAGTGCATCATGCTTGGGTATCCTTCTTGCACAAAAGGATATAGGTTATGGTGCATAGAGCCAAACCAACAAAAGGTCATTACTAGTCGGGATGTTACATTTAATGAGCTGGTGATGCCTTATTTGCAGAAGAAAGATAAGGGAATAATATCCGAAGAGGCATCTAAAAAAACTCATGATTTCAAGAATGTTAAGGATGAACCTGAAGTTGAAGAACAAAAACCTGAAACTTCTGGTACAGAAAAGTCTAACATCAACAGACAGCCAACTCTAACAAATTACTGGTTGGCAAGAGACAGAGAAAGGAGGGAGATCCATCCTCCAAGAAGATTTTCAAAAGCAGATGTCGTTTCTCTAAGCCCAAATATTGCACAGAAGCTGCAAGATACAGAGCCAAAGACATTTGAAGAAGCATGCACAAGTTCAGAGTGTACATTGTGGCAAGAAGCTATGATTGAAGAGATGCAATCACTAAGAAAAATGAAACATGGATCCTTGCAGATAAACCAAAGTTTCAGTCAGTAGTTGGTTGCAAATGGGTGTTCAAAAGAAAGATTGAGAAGTCAGATCCACCACAAGTGAGATACAAGGCAAGATTAGCTGCAAAAGGTTTTACCCAAAAAGGAGGGAGTGGATTACACTGAGGTATTCTCACCTGTTGTCAAACATTGCTCAATTAGGATTCTTTTAGCTATTGTGGTACAGTTGGATCTTGAGCTACATCAGTTGGATGTTAAAATGACATTTCTACATGGTGAATTAGAGGAAATCATCTATATGGATCAGCAACCAGGGTTTGCTGAACGTGGAAAGGAAGATCAAGTATGTTTGCTGCAGAAATCACTCTATGGGCTGAAACAAAGTCCGAGACAGTGGAACAAACGGTTTGATGCTCACATGTTAAATATTGGCTTCAACAGGTCTAAGTTTGACAAGTGTGTCTACCTGAAGCAAGGTTGTGATTCTAGTTCGGTGTACTTACACTTATATGTAGATGATATGCTTCTAGCAGGGAAGCATATGTCTGATATCAAGAAAGTCAAAGCTGACTTGAAGGCAGGGTTTGACATGAAAGATCTAGGTGAAGCATCTAGGATCTTGGGGATGGACATTCAGAGGGAAAGATCAGCTGGGAGATTAAAGCTACAGCAGGAAGAATACTTACTTAAGGTCATTGAGAAGTTTGGGTTGAGACAACATAGATCTCTTGCATTACCCCTGAGTGTAGACACAAAATTGAGTGAAGCAATGAAGCCAAACACTGAAGAAGATATGAGGTATATGGATCAAGTACCTTATGCAAGTTTGGTGGGCAGTTTGATGTACATGATGATATGTACAAGGCCTGATATATGTTACTCGATTAGCATGACAAGTAGATTCATGTCATGTCCTGGAAGAGTTCACTGGAATGCTCTGTTAGGAATCTTGAGATATCTTAAGGGTACTTTACATCTTGGGTTGGTGTTTGAAAGAAAGGAAAACTCAGAGTCTAATGCTCTAACAAAAGTGATTCCAAGACCTAAGTTTCAATATTGCTTGGAACTAATGGGAGTTTGGCGATTCTATAATCAGCTTTTGCGATCTGTAATGGAACTGGCTTGAGGGAAATACTGTGATGGACATGTTTGGTGATTCGGACATACATGAAGTCAGGAGGGAGATTTGAAGTGATATGACTTCATGCATGTTAGAGTTTCATGCATGTTGGAGTTCCGATTTGTTGAAGTGTTGTGAAGTTCGTTTGTGTCTGAGTGGTGAGAAGTTGAAGTTGTATTTCTGGAGGTTACATTTTTATAAGTAACCAGATAGATTGGTGACACGTGTTGAGATCTGGGAAGTTAGTTGGGAGATAGAATATTGCTGTTGGTGAAGTCTGTTACAGTTAGCAGTAGTTACAGTTTTCAGAATTCATCTTCTTCATTCAGCTGAGAAAGAGAGTTGCAGAGATGTTCTGTGTTTTCTGTGTGTAATCGTGTAGCCAATTTCGTCTAGCAATAAAATCATAGTGTAACCCTCCTGGATGTAGGCAATTGCCAAATCACGTATATCGGTGGGTTCTTGTTTGTGTTTGATCATTTTAGTCGTCCAATTCGTAACACTAGGTTTACTCACTTCGCCTACTTACGCTACCGGTTACTATTGTGATGTGTTTATTTCCAAGAAAATCCAGTCGTTGAGTTCGTTTCTATAACTAGGCAAAGAATTAAAGTCTATCTAGCTAAAAATCAATTAAGATACAAGTGATTAAACCAACAATTATCTACAAACAACTCACTTCACTAATCAAACACAACCTCTCCGACAATAGCATACAAAATCTCACAAATGTTTAGATTCAAATGAGGAAAACAGGATATTGAAATGAACTTTGCAATGAACAACAATGAAAAATTGAATGATGAAAAAAAAAATTAATTCCTCTAGTGATGATCAATCCACTCAACTCTAACTAATACCCTTAGCATCGGCGAATTAATTATAGATGATCTAGAATCGTCAAAGCGTTGCATTATCTAATCCTATATCACTCCTAAAGGCACGTGGATTTTCGATCTACAAGCATTCACCGCACAATTTATTGGATCTATACTTGCATACAAAAATACTATTCACAACCTCTAATCTGCGTATCAGCTACAATTTAGATGTCAAAATATCAAACAATTGGTGAACACCTACATTGAATGAATAAGAAGAAGCTCTAGCATGTTGTAATCCTCAAGGAGAAAGTAAACAAACATTCAATCAATCCATAAAATTCCTTACATTGTTCAAATAAACATCCTTAATAGATATAGCTACATATAGCTTGTAATTGGCACAATTGAATAACAAAAGTAAGAGAATTGCCATTAAAAAATAGGATCTGAATGATAAATTTTCCAAAATGTTGAGATCTATGCCTTGATCTTCGATTCCTCTCCAATTGAGTAGATCTATTTTTTATTCCCCTTCAATTGTGTGTTTTGTGAAGTTTAGAAGTGTTTGAAACTGAGTAACTGCAAAAGATATGCCAAAAGTCCCGAGCCAACTCGAATTTGCCCGTTTTATAGTTAGTAACCGCTCCAAAATTTTGCACAAGATGATCAGATTTCGACCAAAATGGTCCCCCATTTAGGAAAGTCGACCAAAACCCCCATCATTTTGACCATGATGATACATGATGGGTCAAAATCAGCCATTTTGGAGCAGATTTAACCGAAATCTCTGGGAGTTAGCTCAAAATCTGTCTAACAGAGCCAGATTCCGACAAAAACCAATTATGTCTGGGTAAAAATTTGGCTATGTTCCCCTCTTCTAGCTTCTCACGCTCCATTTGGGTCATAATGAACTTCACACATGCGAAATTTGGGACAAAATTCATCCCAAAATTGGCTCAAACTCATGGATTTTTGCTTAACTTATCTCCTACACACTTCAAACATGAAAACACTTGAAACCACATCAAATGTAATCTATCTAAAATATATGATATGTGGGTGAAACATACATCAAATCATCACAATAATGCACCTTTAAAATATACATTTCACACACATATTAGCTTCCTGAACCACCAATCGATGCACCAAATAAAAAATTATGGTTTAAGGTAGACTATGTGGTGTGCAATTGGATATTAAACTACATTTCAAAACATCTAATCAATGTGTTTGAATACATCAATTTAGCAAAGATTTAGTGGGAGAATTTGAGCTACAGATTTGGTCGAAGTAACGGGTTGACGATCTATAGATTGAAGCGGAAAATAATCACGTTATCTCAAGGAAATCAGATTGTCTTGGTATAGTTTAATAAATTGCAAATCCTATGGGATTAATTAGGTTTGTTGCTTCCGAAACCTATGTGTTCATCTGAGGCATCTAGAATAACGTGTACTTGTGGTGCAGTAACTGCAAAATGAGATTTAGAAGAGAATGAACACTTGATGCAGTTTCTCATGGGACTGAATTAAGGATATGAGCAAATTAAAAATCATATTTTGATGCGGGAGGTTTTGCCAACAGTTAGTTAGTCTTATGGCATTGTGTTACAAGTAGAAGATCGGAAAATGGTGAATGTTAATTTTCTGAGGCCAGAGGAATTATCAGTGATGAATGTGAGTAGGGGGTAGACTTATGTGTATAAAGGAAATGGATTTCAAAAAAGAGATGGATTTAAACAAAGAAAGACTAAAGAAGAATGAAGATTGTTGAAGTGTGGCCATTGCAAAGGAAGTGGACATGAAGTGCATGAATGTTTTAAGTTGCAGGGTAATCTCGATTGGTACCTGCAAATAAAGAAACAAAAGAGAATGAATAAAACTCACATAGTGGCAGCTAAATTTTTAGATCTACGACTTTAATCATATGGGGATGGAGATCCAGTGGATCTGGATAATAAAATACAAAAGGAAATAGAAAGGTATTTTAGCAAGAATGCAGTGCATAATGGAGCAAATATGATATTTTCTCAAGGAGGTGAAGAGAGCAACAAACATTATGCTTTTAATGTTGTGTCACTAATGCAGAAAAGAAGATTGATTGTGAATTCTGGTGCAAACATTCATGTCTGTACTGATTCAACTCTTATGACTTCATTAACCAAGCTTCAGGTTCCTAAGAAAATTTTCTCGCTGAATGGAGTTCTTCAATGGGTGCACTTTAGTGGAAATGCAAAGATAAGTCCCAACCAGCATTACTCTTTCAAATGTTATATATGCACCTGAATTCTCACATAATTTTTATTTGTATCAAAATCAAATAAAAAATTATGTGACGATGCAAAGGTACCATGTGTTTTCTTATCTTCACATTGTGTGAATCAAAGTTGTGTGAGTAATCATATTTTGCGAATGGGGAAGCTAATTGGGAAAATGTATGTAATGTGGAATGAGGAATAGGTTAAACCAGATTTAGCATGTGCAATCCAAAATCCTGATGAACGTACACTTCTTCAGTGGCATATATTGTTGGGACAAGCTCTATATAGTACACTCAAGAATTTGCATTTTTATCTAATAAATGTACTAAGGCAGTTACAGACCGGTTGACAACTTGTGATGTGTGCTATAAATTGAGACAAACTAGAAAGATGTTTCCTCTGTTAAGACGTCGGAGTGAGGAATAGTTTGCTTTAGTACATATGGATGTTTGGGATCCCTATAATGCCAAAATTTTAGAAATGCCAGATAAATTCTTACATTGGTAGAGGATCACAGTCGTTGTACTTCGACATATCAACTGAGTACAAAACGACAGGTGTATGCGACATGTTAATGGGTGAAAAATATCAAAAGAACTAGAAAGAAGGAAAATCATAGAACAAACACTTGAGGTGTGTTTTATTGTATTAAATGATGTTTTTAATACAATTTGATACATATTGAATGTTGTAGAATTCTCTCCTTCTCTTAATGAGAGGAGTTATTATTTATAATAAATGAAAAAGACTAATATCCCTTAAAGAAAAGAGACATCCTTTGGTGAATGGCTTCTTTGAAAAGTCATCTCCCTTGAGCTGAAACACCTCTTCGAACTGCAGCTCCTCGAACTAACATGGTTCTTCGAATGGATAGCCTCGGCCTGAAAGTAGTTCGGCCAGAAGTAGTTCGACCAGAAGTAGTTCGGTCCAGAAGTAGCTCGGCCAAAAGTAGTTCGGTCCGAAGTAGTTCGACTAAAAGTAGTTCGGCCAAGAGCAGTTCGGCTCATAACCTATTCGGTCCAGAAGTATCTCGGACCGGGAAGAGCTCGGTCAACCTTGAGCTCGAACTCGGAATTTATGTTTGGTCGAACAACTTGCCTTAGAACATTTACTTTGTATTTTTGCGCTTCTTCTTTGGGCTTTCTTCTTTGATGGACTCCAAAATGGGCTTGCTCATTTTTGGGTCATAACAATAGCCCCCGGCTCTCGTCCGAACTTCTTTGGAGTTTGGCGAAGCCGAAGTAGTTGGTTTCTTTACTTAGAGCAATTCATTTTCCTGCAAAAAATCAAAGAAGCAATTTTTCCCTACTCCGAATTGTGGCTCGGAGATGTTCAGGAGAAAGTTCATTCCTGTATCGTGAGGCATAGCTCGACAATGTTTAGGAATGTTTTTTTATTTCGGGGTATCTGTCAAGCTAATAGTTCGACTTACGATTATCCCTAAGTCTGTGGCTGGCTAGGCCCGACCTGTCTACAAATTGTACTTTGCAGGATTTAAATACTGAAATGCAAATTATTTTCACAAATCAGACGGGGAGCGACCCCGGGTCCCTTTGGAATACTATGCCAAAACACCCTGGCTGTTTCTTGGGCTATCGTTTCGGTTTCATAGTCTTCGAGGAACTTTGCGGACAGAAGAATCTATAACTTCGATATCCTAAGTTCCTCGGATAAAATGGGCTGACCCTAGCCGAGGGCTCACTTTGCCTAGAAAAAGCTTTCGCTTTACATTCGAACAACTTTCGTGTTCGAACTGAAATAAGGATCGAACAACTTTCGTGCTCAGATCATTACTTCATCATCATCATTTTTTTGAATGAGGTTCGAACAACTTTCGTGTTCGAACTCATTTCTAGAACAATTTCATGTTCGAACCAACTTTAGTTCGAATTTGTTTGCCGAATAATGGCATGTTTGAGCTTTTTCCTTTTTTTTTTTTTTTTGAGATGGTTGCTTGAGCAACAACATCTTTAGTGCTTTGCATAGAAGCCCCCTGTCATGGTAAGCAACATACACAATATATTTATTTGAAAGAGTATTTTGAGCAAAAAATTACCCTCAACGATAATTTGCTTCGAGTACGAAAGTCCTCGAGCTGAGAGTGATTCGAACTGGAAGAGCTATTCGGATTTTTTGAGAATGAGTGGTTCGAACTCAGAAGCAGATCCTTCGAATTAGGAGGGAATGCTTCGAACATAGACGCAGACTGCTTCTAAACAATTCTCTTTTCCGAATAATCTGCCCAATGCAAGTAAATATGTCAAAGGATAATACATTTAATATTCAAGAGATTCAAAATATATAAGAATACTTAGCTTCTATTTGGAATTTCTCTACTCCAAGCCCCTTTGAATTTATTTTCTTTTGCATTGCATATCCATGCAGTTTTTCCAAGGCAATGCCTCCATTAGTGGATGGAGTTTTCGATACACATGCACAACCCCATGTGGTCGTACAGATGTCAAAAATATTGGAGACTCGTCTCCAAGTGTGCACTATCCTGAAGGAGCTTCTTTTATTATAAAAATCATGGAATCTGCGTGTTTATCTTAGAAAACCAAATTTTCTCATTATTCATTTTGCTTTTTGAAAGACGCTTGCTAGTGTGGCCTCCTTTTTTGAATTGACAACCGAATGATCTGCTTTGTTCATTAGTTGCGGATATCATCTGATCAAGATTACGCTGGAAAAAGAACGAATGAACCTAGGATAAAGTTGACCGAAGAGCTGGGGAACTGGGTTACGATCCTTTTCAGACGCAACCGCATTTTGTTCGAGCTTCGAAGAGATCTCTGAATATATTTTTCATGTTTTGAGACGGAGTCGAAAAGCATTTTTCCCATCTTTGAATTTCATGCACTCGAATTAAAAAGTGCAGATGCAGTCCTAATCTGGAGAATACGGATCAAAGAGGTTCTTTGAATCTCTCAAAACATCACCACATTTTGAATCCTTCGATTGGGAATTCATTGAGCGAGATGCCCATTTTCTAATTTGTTAGAGCTGCTTCGAGGTGTCTGACCAAATTTCGGATTTACAAGGTTAGTCGATTCTTTATTACAATCAATAGAGCAGGAACCTGATCGTCCAGGAAGGGGACCAAATTAGCAGATTAAGTTCTTTGACCGTGTATCAATATTTCCTCCCCTGATTTGGATTTATACGAAGTAAGTAGTTCGAACTTCCAGATATGGATTTCTCCATGAACTGGGCTTACGCTTCAGTGATTTCCACAAATTTTCTAGCGAGTTAGAGTGTCTTACACCGAGCTGCCTCAAAGAGTTAAAACTCAAATTCGCTGGCTGAACCACAATTATGGTGCAGTATCGTAGCCCCCAATCAGGATATTCGAATTTAATCCAGGTATTTCCTTCATAGTTTGCAAGATGGTGACGAAGAGCCATATATATATATATATATATATATATATATATATATATATATACGTCCTCATACTATAATTGACTCAGCGAAGCAGGGTTCTTTGGAATGTTAGCATTGGCAATGCATTGCACCGACGGCAATGACTGTCTCTTATTTTGGTGCTTGAGTAGCAACCTAGCTGGATGAATAAGACCACACCGCGCTTTTCTTTCTTAGTCGAAGCCCCCTCCTCCAGAGGCACCATGGCATTCTGTGACATGGTCATGTCGTAGGAACTATTTTTAATAGAAACTCTTTCTCCTGGTGCAGCTGTTTCTTCAGACTTATAGATTTATTGAATCAGATAACCCTCTCCTTTCAAATGGCCCGTTGCCACAATTTTTGTGAAGAAGCAAGATGTGGACAGGTGTTTCTTACAATAACCGGCCCAATTGATTTTATGCCCTCACTGCTTCTGCAATTTTGGAATGCCATATGCAAATTGAGTCCCTCGAATAGAAGTTCCTTTGAGAAGGAGTGCTTCGAACTTAGCAGATCGCATCTGAAACAGCCCCCGCTCTACGGAATAGCCCCTATTCAATTTGTTTGAAGAGTTGTTTTATCAATTGGATAACCCGAATGGTAGGCGCCACATTATTCTGACTAGTTCGAACTCGGCCAGTTGCGTAATTACTATAGTTCGAACTCGGCCAGTTGCGTAACCCGGATGAATGTTTTTTTTTTGTTTTTTTTATCATGGATGAATATTTTTTTATGTTACGGAACTAATACCATAAACTGATACATCAAGGTGATGTCGTACCAACATTTGAATAGGTTCATCAACGAATTTCAGCATCCTCTGGATCCTCTGGTTCATGATCATTTTAATGGTTGAAGTATAATCATCCTTTGGACCTTCGGATAACTTGTTATCGTATGGTGAGAGCTGCAGATTTCGATGTTTCGGTGATTCCTTTTGCTCTGTGAACTAGGCCTAGGCAAGTAAGAACTCATCTGCGTTCTTCAATATTGACTCTCGATTATCGAAGTCAGGGATTTAAGCCAGACAGTATAGATTTCTGCAAACCGCTGGTATATGATTCTTATTTCTTCGAGGAACTCTCTAGAAGCATCCCCCATGATAGTTTTTGTTTCACGTGCTGAAGCTCATTTCCTGTCGGTAGGCATTTCTCTAATATTTGAATATCAATCTTTTCACGAGTGACTTGGGATCGAGTGCCCCATCCGTGATTCGAGCAAATCATCCGTCTTCGAATGTCAATCTTTTAGGAACAACTATGCAATCATATTGAACTAATGATACTTGCTGAACCCTGAAGCCACAAGCATTAATGAGTGGATTTCTATTGAAGGATGAAGTGCTTCATGGTGATCCTCCTGTCGCTCTTCGTTCTGAGGCAAAAGGTGGAAATATAGAAGTGGCGTCTCGAGATCATATTGGCTCTATGTAGCATTACTCCCGTCGCTCTTCGTTTTGAGGCAAAAGGTGGAAGTATAGAAGCGGCGTCTCGAGATCATATTAGCACTATGTAGCATGACTCGTGCCTCGGAATGCTCCTGGTATCTCCTCTTCCGATCAGAACCACGGAGATATTTTCCGTTGCCCACACATCCATTACTTTCGCGTAGTTGAGTGCTGTTTGTCCTGGTTTATCAGAGTCGAAACGTTAAACGTTAGCAGCGGAAGAAATTGAGTTAACGTTTTCCTTGCACGCTGGTTACACTCAACTGACTGGCAACTGGCACTTGTCAGCTGGTAACTCAGTACTTAGCTGACAACTGATAAGTGTCAGCTGGTGATTCCACACTTAGAATAATTTAGCCAAGTTTGCACAATTATATCAGTTTCAGATATACACCAGCACTTGGGTGCTGGGTTTTAAATCAGTATGAAATGCAGAAAGCTGATAAAAAGACAAAGGATTTATAGTGGTTCGATCAACTGATCTACGTCCACTCTCCAGTCGTAGCACTGGAAATTCACTAGAGTAATCCGGTACAAGTGTCCTACGATCTATCTCTAGCTGGTGAATGCCTCGTCCACCAGTTCACTAGATCAACTGCTCCCGGCCTTGTTTCCTTCTTCAACTCTGATCAGCTGGTGGAGTGCGAGCACGTCACTTCAACCTCCACAGCTTCACTGGGTGTTTAGTTCTCCCAAGAACGTAGCTTCTCAATACGGCAAACTGCCCATGATAACTCGAGTGCGGACTTGCACAAGAGCTGCTGTGAACTTCCTCGGAAGAGAAAGAACACCAAAGAGATCAGTAACTTACAAGCTGGAAGCTTGAAGTCTCGTGTTTGAATAAATCAACACACGGAAAGCTTTAAGAAAAGCCTCGAAAGATTGTTAGCGATTTGCTTGTTCGTGCGTAAGAACTTTCGGTCGGAGAGAGCTATTTGAATGTTGATGGATCCCAGGTATTTATAGACGCGGGATCCCATTCAAATCTTCTAGCCGTTTGGACACATCCGGAAAAGGTCTCTGTCCTCGCATGTCCTTCTGACGGCGGCAGGTATGTTTTTCCGGAAAGTGCCATACTTTTGTCCGCTTTATCTGACATTGATCTCTTTATGTCAGAACGACATTATTCGTCAGTACGAGGAATCGAGACTGGTGTCTTGTAACTGATGGACTTTAAGGTATCCTCCTTAAAGTCATACTCTGTCAGTTAATTCCTCGACGAATCTTCTTTTTGTCTCTAAGACTCTGGGAGAGAGAATCTGGAATTCTGCTGGTAACATCCGACTGGTAGATCATTCTGGTGATCTTGTGCTGGCAGTCTCTGCTGGTGACTTGCGCTGGCACAATCTAAGTCTACCAATATGTCTGATGTTAACTCTTGGAATCTCCCATGACTGGTGGCTTCACCGCTGGTGAATAGTGTCAGTGAGAACACGTATTCTGCTGGTAGGATTTGTCAGCCGCCTGCTGGTGAAATCCTTCCCAACTGGTGAACAGTAACCAGTTATTAGCTCTTTCTCATGCTGGTGAACAGTGTCAGCATGAGTCTTTGTCAGCCGCCACCTGATGAAACTTTTCCCAACTGGTGAACAGTAACCAGTGGTAAGCACTTCTCATGCTGGTGAACAGTGTCAGCATGAGTCTTGATCACCTGCGACTTACAACTCAAAAGACCTAAACAGGACTTTACATTTGAGACTAGAGCTACTCTAGAGACAACTGACGCTGGTAGGACTTTGGATTTGATCCACCAAAACACCAAAACTATGATCTATGCTAGAAAAGCTACTGGGGGAGGAAACCTTAGAAAGTTTTCCCAACAATTTCCCCCTTTTTGGTGCGATCAAAGCCTAACCAACGAGCACTCAGCTGATGAGGAAAGTTACAGATTATTTCAGGGTTTTTACAAGTGAACCTATCAGATCTAAACCCAGAAATTACTTCCTCAGCATCAGCTCTATCTAAAAATCTTCCCCCTCAATCTGGGAGAGATATTGCTCGTTTAAAAATTAGAGAAATTAAGATCAGAGCGAAGATAAGTAAAAGAGTGCTGGTGCTGATTACACTGAATGTGTAAGTTCAGCTGGTAAGTAAAAACTTACTCCTCCTCAGCAAGTCTGGCTCTCTCTGCTTCAGCCAGTGCTCGTGCCCTTTCCCCCTCTTGGATCCGCGCCAAAAAAGTGGAAACACCTGTGGTGACGGACTCCAGTTGTTGGGCTACTTCTGTTCGAAAAGAGGCGAAGCGCTGATGGTCAGGTGCACACTTCCCCCTGTCAGCATGGCCTCCTTACCAGTTGACAACTGGTACTCACGACTGGTACCCGTGTGCTTGGACAAATTGAGAGCTGGGACTCAATTTTCATCAGTCGTAGGAAATCGCCAGTTGTCTGCTGACAACTCGAATGATTAGAAAATTGAGAGCTTGGACTCAATTTTATTCCGCATCAACTTCTCCTTCAGAACTCCATCTTCGCATAATAGCTGGAATTGGGAGCTGGGACCCAATTTCTGCAACTGATGGTATTTGTCTGCTGACAAATATGAAATGAGAGCTGGGACTCATTTCCTTTGCCATTTCTGGGATAAGGTCAGCCAGTAGATACCACCTGTGAACCAGTTGCATTCTTCAGAAAAGCAAGAATGGAATGAGAGCTGGGGCTCATTCTTCTTCAACATTAGGGCTCGCATCAATCTCCAAAAGACCGAGTTTGATGCACAACTCCTTGAATCTTGCTTCTGGCAGAGGCTTGGTGAAGATATCAGCAAGTTGATCTTCTGTTCTGATGTACTCCACGCTGATATCCTGCTTCTCGACATGATCACGTATGAAGTGATGTCGGATATCTATGTGCTTTGTTCTGGAGTGAAGAACCGGATTCTTCGTTATGCACATAGCGCTGTTGTTGTCGCAATAGATAGTCTCACATCCAGTGTCCACTTCATAATCCTCCAGTTGTTGCTTGGTCCAAAGAATTTGAGCACAGCAACTGGCAGCGGCAACATACTCAGCCTCAGTAGTAGATGTTGCAACAGAGTGTTGCTTCTTGCTGAACCAACTAATCAGCTTGTGTCCTAGGAACTGACACGTACCACTGGTGCTCTTCCTGTCAATGCGGCATCCAGCAAAGTCTGAATCTGAATACCCAATGAGTTTAAGCTCATCATTCCTGGGGTACCATAGACCAAGTGATTCAGTTCCCTTCAGATATTTCACAATCCTTTTGGCAGCTTCCATGTGTGACCTCTTTGGATTAGCTTGAAATCGGGCACACACACCGACTGAATAAGAAATGTCGGGTCTGCTGGCTGTAAGATAGAGGAGTGATCCAATAATGCCTCTGAAAGTTGATGGATCAACTGACTCCCCGTGCTCATCAAGAAATATCTGACAGCTGGTACTCATTGGTATCCTTAGGGTCTTGGTCTTCTCAGGGCAATACTTCTGAATAAGATCCTTTGCATACTTCCGCTGATTGATGAAAATCCCTTCATCTGACTGCTGGACCTGGAGTCCTAGGAAGTATGTCAACTTGCCCATCATACTCATTTGAAATGAGTTCTGCATCAGTTGTGAGAACTTCTCGCAGAGAGATATGTTCTTAGACCCAAAGATAATGTCATCGACATAGATTTGCACCATGAGCATGTCATCACCATCTTTGAGAAGAAAGAGC
>JAPKLW010000584.1:19002-30410 GCA_026898455.1 Plectranthus barbatus | reverse complement strand
TAAGCACTTCTCATGCTGGTGAACAGTGTCAGCATGAGTCTTGATCAGCTGCGACTTACAACTCAAAAGACCTAAACAGGACTTTACATTTGAGACTAGAGCTACTCTATAGACAACTGACGCTGGTAGGACTTTGGATTTGATCCACCAAAACACCAAAAACTATGATCTATGCTAGAAAAGCTACTGGGGGAGGAAACCTTAGAAAGTTTTCCCAACAAGTGCTATCTTTCGCTTTCTTCGAGTGGGGACAATTATTCGAGAGAAAATAAAGAATGCATCTCTTTGGCATATGATTAATCGTTCGCTGATAGTGGATCAAGTGTTCATCTCTTCATTCTTCAATTAACTCCAATAATTTGTTTGGTCTTGAAGATACCATTTTTGCTTGGTTCGACCGAACTGATCACTTTAACCGAAGACTGTTTTTCATCACCCAACCGTCAAAATATATTTGAACGAAGTAATCCATGCGTCTCTTTGATTAGAACCGTTAGTAAATGAATAGAGATTCCTGAAAAACGGCATTCGGGTTCGAAGAACACAACACCTCTCCATCCTTTCTGCAAAACTGATTAGTAATGCAGCCAAACTATGGAGTATATTTCCATGATTTCGTTATACAACAAACTTGGTTCCTGAACATGCTGCTATATTGATAGTGTTTTTAGCAGACATGGTTCGTTCAATCTATATTTCGGAATGCCACGTGATCCTTAGGGAGGCATTGGCTTTTGCGATGGCAGCGAGAGTGTAAAATCTGAGTGCATCCGTGAGGTAGGAATCATGAGTTGCCTTTTGAATAATCACTCTCTCAAGCCCTTGATGTTCAACATGATAGCCGTATGAAGGACTAAATGAGATGGCCCCATAAAATTAATTGGTGCCTGCCAAGTGCCAATCATTCCAATTGATTATAGGAATTGAGGTTTGCATCCACTATAGGCCAAGGTATCGTGCCATCCTTCTAAAATGTGCAAAAGTAAACCAATTTTTATCAAGTACGACTCTTCTTCTCGAACGAAATAAATGAATTTTTGTTTTTGTTTTTTGATTTTTCCTTCTTTCCCACAGACGACGCCAATTGTTAATGGGCGAAAAATATCAAAAGAACTAGAAAGAAGGAAAATCATAAAACAAACACTTGAGGTGTGTTTTATTGTATTAAATGATGTTTTTAATACAATTTGATACATATTGAATGTTGTAGAATTCTCTCATTCTCTTAATGAGAGGAGTTATTATTTATAATAAATGAAAAAGACTAATATCCCTTCATGAAAAGAGACATCCTTTGGTGAATGGCTTCTTTGAAAAGTCATGTCCCGTGAGCTGAAACACCTCTTCGAACTACAGCTCCTCGAACTAACATGGTTCTTCGAATGGAAGCCTTGGCCTGAAAGTAGTTCGGCTCATAAGTAGTTCAGCCAGAAGCAGTTCGACCAAAAGTAGTTCGGTCCAAAAGTAGCTCGGCGAGAAGTAGTTCGGTCCGAAGTAGTTTGACTAGAAGTAGTTTAGCCAAGAGAAGTTCGGCTCATAACCTGTTCGGTCCAGAAGTAGCTCGGACCGGGAAGAGCTCGGTCAACCTTGAGCTCGAACTCGAAATTTATGTTTGGTCGAACAACTTGCCTTAGAACATTTATTTTGTATTTTTGCGCTTCTTCTTTTCGCTTTCTTCTTTGATGGACTCCAAAATGGGCTAGCTCATTTTTGGGTCATAACACGACATTAATAAGCTACATACAAATGGTGAAAATTGAATACAAATGTTCTATACAAATGGTGCATAGTGACAATGGTCTGAGTTTATGGGTTGAGATTTCCATTGTTTTTTTAAGGAACTTGGAATAATTCATCAGCACAAATGTGTTTATTCTCCACAATAAAAATAGAATAGTAGAGCGGACACACAAAACACTTTTTAACTATGCTCGTGCATTGATGTTTCAATCTGGATTACCAATTATGTTCTGGCCTTATTCTATCAGGCAGCAACTTGGATAATTAATCGATTACCTAATGTTGTGTTGAACTGGGACATTCCATACATTGTGTTAACAGGTAAAATGCCAAGATTTGATTCTATGAACACATTTGGTTGTTTGGCTTATGCTGCTAATATATCTCCAATGCACTAAAAGTTTGATTCTCGAAGTGTGAAATGTTTTTTTCTGGGCTATGCAGTTAGGCAAAAGGGGTCTATTCTTTATGGCTTGGAAACATTTGAAGTTTTTGTATCCTAAGATGTGAGATTCTATAACTCTAATTTTCCTTTAATGAATACTAGACATAGCATTGATCCATTATCTGAACTCCCGTCATATTGTTTTCAGGATAATGCTAATACTAATGGAGATTATTGATCTCTAAATTATTTTGTTAGCAATTTAGCTAAGCTAATAATATAGTGATGAAATAAATTATCGAATCCCAGAGGAGCGAAGTAACGAAGAAACCCTAAGTACTAAATCAAGAGTTTCCGGAACATTGTTTAGGAAATAGAAAACAAATATTGTGATTGAAATTTGAGAACTAAATTAAAGCAGTAAATCGTGAAAGGTTTTAAAATTCGAATATGAAAACATAGATCCTACGGTCTTTTTACCTATTATGCCATATATGTACTTATGAATCAATTAATCACCAAATTTAATTCTTCTTCGTAGTGGAACATCAAAAAGGTATCATGAAAATCTGCTGAGGACAATTTACAAAGTTGATTAATTAATTATCTCTACCTTTTCAGCCTCGAGAAAATACAATTAACTCCAATTATTCTACGGATTTATTCCTACAAATTCATTCCCTCTTTTCAGACAAGAAAAACAATTTATAGTATGAAAACTATGTTCCATTGAATTCCATTACTTTTTGAGTCTCTAAATTTCAACTAAATTAATCCTAACTTATGGCCAATAAATTAAGATTGTAATTAATCCTAGTTTTCATAAACTACGAATTAGAAAGGTGATTAATCTAATCTAACATACACATAGGCATAATATTTGAAACCCTAGAATCTATTGGAAATTTAGTTACTCATAGACATGATAGGAATAAACATAAAAACATAAAACCAGAAAATAGTCTTGCATAAATAAAACGAGAATCCTGAACAGAATTGAGTTGTTGCCACAATTCCCGGATGAAGTGTCAAATGCAAATAAAAACTAAGTACTAAACTCTTGATGTAGTTGCTCTCTCAAATGAAAATAAAAATATAACACCCTAAAATTTGACTCTAAAGGGCTATTTATACTTGTTTTGGATGTATCATGTCAGACCTAGGAAATAAGATACAGATATATCTTAAATCTTAGGAAAATTTGCCAAATCAGGGTCAACGTTGATCGAGGTGAAAAACACGGATCGATCCTTCCTTTGATTGCTGCAACACCCTCGGTATCGACTGACGCACAGCTGTGTCGATCGAGGTGAATTACAGGTGTCAATCTTGCTTGACCTCCATCTTTGATCGATCCTCGGCGTCAACTTCGATCGACACAGAATCAATCGAAGTCGAGGCTTCCACACGAGCCTTCTTCCTTCCTTAGCCACTTTTCACCCAAAAACTTGCAAAATACACCATCACAAGCATATCACGTGCGATAACCCTATCATGCATGCAAAAGTAAATAAAATGCTCTAAAAACACTAAAACACTCAAGAACTTCATTGATGAGTTAGTGAAAATATGAATTTATCAACTCCCACAAACTTAAACTATTGATCGTCATCGATCAATTCATAGACAGGAATTCAAATCTTATGCGCAGACGAGCGTGCAATGCCTCACAAGTCTCTTACTCCCCAAGTTTCACTTATCCACATAAATCACGCAGTCAAGACATTATTCAAATTTTCAGATTGTTTGAAGAGAAACCTCACCGGCTAGTGTTTGCACTCATCACTCAAATGTTTATGGGGGTTTATTTTTTTTCTCTCATCTCAAGTTTATAGCTCAACTTACCATAAGTTTGACAAGTTTCTCCTCTCTCCACTGCTTGGTAGTGTAGTATTTCAAGGAATCAAATAGGTCTTTATTTGGTTGTAATGTGGCTGACCTAAAAAGGTGGGGTATATTTGGCTAAGTGACTAAAATTTCTAAAAATTCTCACCTCAAACCAACCAATCATAATACTACCACATTCAACTTCTTTGGATCTCTCTTCCCTCTCTCTTCTTTTTTCTAGGGTCCCCCTTTTCAAATTTTTATGAACTTAGAAGACAACTTTTTTCTTCTCAACTTAATGCTCTCTTTTCAACTCATGGGATCCCTTATTTATTTTAGCACATGGACCTCAATTTTTCTAGTTCCCAACAGATTTACATTCATTCACTCACAAGTTCACATCACATCCCAACCATCCAAAATTCCAATCAACACTCTTTCCATTCATTAACCATTCTAAACAAAAAAAAATGCATTCAAGGCTCAAATGGGTTAAAAGTGGAAATTAAGGGTTAGCGTATGGATAATGGGCTATGAAAGAAAGTGCCATTAATCACTTTCCCTTATTACTTCACTTAATGCAACCTCGAGAGAGAACCTCGTCAAATTCTAGAAGTTTATTGCTAAAAGACCTTGTCCCACATCAAACGAAAAGAAGGCTCAAAATTCTCACACAAGGTTCAAATTTGTTACTCTCCACAATCCTCCAATAAACTAGTCTAACGTGCACAATTCATGCTTCAAAAGATCAACTCCTCAAGTAATGAACTCCTATCATCGGCTACTCTATCACACAAATTATCAAACCATATCCACAAAAGATCAATCACAAACCAATCATTCTCTCTTAAGGGATAGACAAATCAAATTTTCAAAAACAACATGATCAATTAGTTTCGACTGCCTAGGTTCAGAGCTCCTAAAAACAACTAACCTAAAATCTAACATGCAGAAATCGACTACAACCTAAGATGCATCAAACAATAAAGCTAAAACAATTAAATAAAGTGAATAAAGATGTTTTCCTTTTTCAAACAATAAAGCTAAAACAATTAAATAAAGCGAATAAAGACGTTTTCCTTTTTCGTGTCCTCATCCCCCCAAACTTATTTCACTCGAAGGAGTGGAAAAGTTTGCAAGTCAGACGGGAAAAAGAAAAATGGTACCTCAAGACTGGTTGGAAGGACCAGTATCATCCTCACTCCTCCTTCTCCTCTCTCGGCGGTAGGCATTCACGGGCTCGATGTAGATGTAGATCTCGTCCATCAGCGCGGTCAAATGTTGAAGATGTGCATTCATGAACTCTGGGTGGGTTGTGCTCACTGCACGTTCCTCCTCAAAGGAGGTACATACCCCACCGATGGATGTGCTCATCTCCTTGAAAGATGTGCGCTGCTGCTCCACAAATAGCTACTGCTGCGCCTAAAAGGCACGCTGTTGCTCGGCCATCTGCTGCTGCTACTACATGAATGTCAGATACTGAGTCCACTCGGGTTGCACATAACTGGATCCCTCTCCAGAAGAGAACATCGCCCCATGATCCACGTGGACATCCTCCATCGCCTGCTCGGCCTGTCGGTAGAGTTGTCCTTGCTGCTCCTTCTCGCGCTCCTGCTCGAATGTCAAGATGCACTGATCGAGCCTCAATCGTCGACTCCGATTCCTGAGGTGGTAGGTGTGTGTGCCTCAACCACGTACGCCTGTCATGTGCTCCATGTGGGTGTCCGTTGACATGAACTAGTTGTCACGAAACTCATAGTCCGTGACATGTGTCAGCGCGGGATACGGCAGATGGAAGTAATCACCATTCCAGAACATCCAGAACCATTTGCCTAGTGGTCGGCGAGTAGAACCTGCACCTGGATGAGCTGCAAGTCATCCAGGCCCGTGGTTGGAGGACATGCTGCCAAGTCCACTGTCAGAATCCCAAGATAGTTGGTGATAGGGGTTATCAATCCCCCACTCCAATGTTTATTAGGCTTGGCCTTCGTCTGCCTCTCACAGTTGTCCATCACCAGCGCCGCCATACTCACTGAGGTTTTTGTGAGCATCCCCAAAAGTACAAGCAGCTCCTGAAATCTCACCTTGCCACTCTCATTCTTTCTGACAAGAGAGAGCCCAAGGCACCTATAGATGTAGCGAAAGATAGGGTTATTGATGGAGGAAGCTTTGAGGCCCCCTACGGAGGCAATCTGCCTCCAGAAAGTTGTCAGGCTGAACTTCTTAGGGAAACAGAAGAAGCCTCCAACCAAACATCCCAAGATCTCATCTAGTTGGTTCCGTGTCAAGGAATTCCTCTGACTGCCTAACTGGAAGTGAATGGCGAGCGACTCCACATATTGGGGTGTCTTTGTCACCGTGAGGGTGGCAAAGAACTCTCGAACAAGAACCGGGTAGGTGACCCAGTGGGCTATCATCCATCTCCTCCAATGTATCCTTTGAAGAAGAGTATCCACGGCTGCACGGATGCCAAGCTGTGCCATGGTGTCTGGGCTGGGGTATCGGGACTGGTGAATCTCAACCTGGAGAAATATGTTGTAGGCTGTCAACTCCGTATTGTTCCGAAATGTCTGTCTCCCAACCATCTCAATGCTGCACAAATGAAACACAAGGGCAAATTTAACAGCAACAATCCCTAACTTCACAAAGGCAAAATCAACACAAATTCCCTATTCTAAAATCCAAAATTCCCCCCTTCATGCAATTACCCATTCAAAATTGACATAACAAATGAGCAATTCAACCCTAATAAAAGCAAGATTCACTTATGAATTCCCCCAATTCAAAGGTTCTCAATTTGGTCCAAAATCAAAACCACAAAAGAAATGGGTTATCACCAAAAATTAAAATCCTACTCAATTAAGTTCGAAATCTAGATAAAGGAAGGATATATATCGACTAAATGCCTAACCCATATCAAATATAAGCATGGAAATCGATGTTCAAGTCCTAGTATCAACTAAGAACTAATTCAAAAATCCAACGGTTTGAAACCCTCAAAATAATGAGCAAATGCCAAAACCTTGATAAATTCGAAAAGAAAAGAGATTAGAAGTTATACCTTGTGTGAAATCGACGATTGAAGGTGGAGGGGCGAGTTTTTTGGTTTGGGAGGTTTGTGTGTCGTGTGTGAAGTGAGGGGGAGAAAGAAATTTTAAGTTAAAAACTTACTTGTCCGCGCGTTTGAAGCGTCGACTTCGATCAACACGGGTCTGCGTTGATCAAAGTCGAGTGAAATTCCCCTTTTTTTCTTCTTGAAATGTCACCTTCGATCGATACGGGTCTACGTCAGTCGAAGTCGACACAAATTTAGCTTCACGGGATGATTTAAGTTGCACACAAAAAAACTAAGGCAAACACTCAATAATTCCTAGTTCGTCTAAAAATTAAAATTTGAAAACTTAAATAAAAATAAGAAAATAACTGAAAGCAATTAAATCATCGGGTTACCACCCAAAAAAGTGCTTGGTTTTATGTCGCTAGCTCGACAATACCTGTACTCATTGGCGATCCAAATAGTACACCTCCACAACACCAATTTGAAATGAGGTGTAGTACGATTTTAGCCTCTGTCCATTAACCTTGAAGGTCGTGCCGTCTTGACTGGCCAGTTCTACCACGCCGTTTGGAAATTGACAAACCATGGTGTATGGACCAGTCCACATCGATTTCTACTTGCCAGGCATGAAACGAAGGCGGGAATTGAAGAGGAGAACTTTGTCATCCGAGTTGAAGATGTGCTGGCAAATCCCTCTATCGTGGAATTTCTTAGCACACATCTTGTAGATGACGTTGTTCTCGTACATCCCTAAAATCCGTGAGATCATTCAGCGCCATGGCTCGATCAGTAGCAGCCAACTTCTAGTCCGCATTGAGCTCCTTCATCGCTTTCGAAGCCCTATGCTCCATCTCGACGGGAAGGTGGCAGGATTTCCCAAGCACCAGCTGGTATGGGGATGTCTCAATGGGCGTCTTGTAGGCAGTGCGGTATGCCCATAACGCATCATCGAGCTTCACAACCCAATCCCTCTTTTGCTTCACCGACTTCTCCAGAATTTGCTTGATTTCTCGATTGGAAAGCTCTGTCAGAACGTTCCCTTGAGGGTGAGATGGTGTAGTGACTCGGTGCTTGACTCTGTATCTAGCAAGTAAGTAAGCCAATAAATTATTGCAAAAGTGAGACCCCCCATCACTTACCAGAGCTTGAGGCATCCCAATCCTTGTTATTAGCTTTTGCAGATAATTGATGACGACCTTGGAATCATTTGTGGTCGTCGGGATGGCTTCCACCCATCGCGATATAAAGTCCACCGCCAGTAGAATGTAGGAGAACCCACAGGATGGCGGGAAACGTCCCATGAAGTCTATCCCTAGAAATCAAATATCTTGACTTCAATCACCCGAGTCTTTCGTATCTCATCCCTCCTCAAGATGTTGCTAGTCCTCTAGCAACGATCATAGCCTGTAATCTACCCACGATAGACTTTGTGGATAGAAGGACAGTAGAATCCACTCGCCAAAATCTTAAAGGCAGTCCGGTTGGCTGAGTGGTGACCGCCGCTAGGCGAAGAGTGGCATGCCTCGTTGATCTGCTGCCACTCTGATTGGGGAACGCATCGGCGAATGATGCCATCAGCACATCGAGGCCAGAGGTAGGGATCCTCCCAATAGTAGAACCTGACGTCATGCAAGAATTTATTCTTGGCATATGGGGAGGAATCTGGTGGAACAAGTCCAGTCACCAGGTAATTAGCATAGGGCCTTCTTAAGTTTCAACTGCAATGTCAGAACTGGTGCAGTCACTAGGTCCTTCTTCAGTTTGTCGAATGCCTGTAGGCACACCTCATCAAAAACGAAGGAAATATCCTTCTCCAATAGGGTTCATAGGGGCCTAGAAATCTTTGAGAAGTCCTTGATGAACCTCCTGTAGAATCCAGCATGCCCAAGGAAACTCTTGATACCCTTGACATTTGTTGGCAGTGGCATCTTCTCGATGGCAGTCACCATTACTCGGTCTACCTCCAATCCTTCGGCTGATATCCAGTGTCCAAGCACAATGCCCTCACGCACCATGAAGTGGCATTTCTCCCAATTGTGACACAGATTGGTCTTAGTGCATCTCTCCAGTACAGTAGCCAAATTCTGCAAACAAACGTCAAATGAACTACAAAAAATTGAAAAGTCGTCCATAAATACCTCCATGACTTCTTCGATCAGGTCATGGGGGATAGCCATCATGCACCGCTGGAAGGTCGTTGGTGCATTGCATAGTCCAAATGGCATCCGTCGGTAGGCAAATACTCCGTATGAACAAGTGAATGATGTTTGGTGCTGGTTCTCCGATGCTACTGCCATCTGATTATATTGAGAATAACCGTCAAGAAAATAGTAATAAGAGTAACCGGATAACTTGTCAAGCATCTGATCAATAAATGGGAGCAGGAAGTGGTCCTTACATGTGGCGGCGTTGAGAGCCCGGTAGTCGATGCAGAACTGCCATCCAATGTTGGGTTGTGTCGCCACCTCTTCTCCATCATCCCTCTTCACAATTTGCATCCCCCCTTTCTTGGCTACCACTTGAGTGGGGCTGACCCATTTGCTGTCGGATATGGGGTAGATCATGTCATGGTCAAGGAGTTTCAAAACCTCCTTCTTTACGGCCTACTGCATAATGGGGTTTAGTCGTTTGTTGTGCTTGCCTCTTCAGCTTTGCATCTTCCTCTAGGATGATTTTGTGCATGCACAACGAACCGATCACGGACTGATATGTGCGTAAAATGACCTTCATTTCGGTATGTGAATGTGCATGTTTGTGGCCATTTTACTCTCAT
The DNA here is from genome assembly GCA_026898455.1 of Plectranthus barbatus. Lineage (NCBI taxonomy): Eukaryota > Viridiplantae > Streptophyta > Magnoliopsida > Lamiales > Lamiaceae > Plectranthus > Plectranthus barbatus. Next base: position 20,627 of record JAPKLW010000584.1, on the reverse strand, counting down.
ATCATATGTTTTTGTTGTTCTTTTGTTGTGTTTTCGTGTTTTTGTGTTTCAAAAGGTGTAGGTTGAGTTTTGAGCATAAAACATCACTTTTGGTTGAGTTTTGGAGGCAAATCGTGCGAGTTTGGAGTTAAAGGAGGATAGGCTCGCCCGAGCAGAGCAGAAAGGGAATTTTCTGGAGTTCAGAGACAATGCTCGGCCAAGCGGAGCCAGGCTCGATCGAGTCATGTGGACAGAGGGCTCGCTCGGCCGAGCTGTGCAGGGTCGGTCGAGCTCTGCCAACAGAGGGCAGGCTCGGTCGAGCCAATCTGGCTTGGCCAAGCCAGATCACGATATTCGGTAGATTTGTCAGTTATTGAGCCATCCCGGGCGAGCCGTATGAGGCTCTGGCGAGCCAAGGCCCTATTTGTTTGCCTATAAAAGGGGGATTTTTGAGATTAAAGAGAACTTTTGCCCATTTTTCAAATAAACACTAGAGAAATTCTCTCCCAATCCATCTTCCATCCACTTCTCATCCACATTCAAGGTGATCATGGCCACATTCCTCCACATTTGGTGAAGATCAAGGAAGACCAAGGGGTTGATTGAGGACAAGGAAGATAATAGAGGAAGATCTACATTTTTACCTTCAAAGTGTAATGGATTCTCTTACTCTTTCTAATGTGTTGAACAAAATTGAAGGTATGAGGACCTAAACCTTTATGCGAGTGTTGTTTGAATGGATGATTTGTGATATTGAGATTGAATGTTGATTGTTTACTTTCCTTTTAGATCTTGAATTGCACTAGATCTTAATCCTTACCACCTAGGAGTAGGTAATAGCCAACCTAGGGGGTATTTGATGTGAACACTGCAGCCAACACGCGGGTGGAATCATCTTGATAAGGGTAGATTCATACGATTCTAGATCCAATCCCTGTGGGGAGATAGGTCGTAGGGCAATAATCCACGTTCTAGAAGGAGTGGTCTAGGATTTGATAACGTGACTGTTTGATAGTTCTAGTATCATCAACGGTTGGCTCACTGTTGTAGGGTTTGAGTCTACGATGGACAACATGAGTTGCCATTAATTAAATTCTTGCCAAGGATCATTCTTAGGATACCAAGAACAAATTTCAATTAAATAAACCATGCGATCCTATGCATGCTCCTAAAAAATTAATTGCAGAGGATGGATTTAGGGAATACCTGATTTCACCGTTTGATCTACAGATCTAGATCGGAGCCAGTAACGATGAAATAACCTTAGATATGAGACAGAACGCCGGCGATGGATAGTTGTTCCTACAGATCTGATCTTCTGATCTGTTCCCTTGCTCCTTGGAAATCTGGTGAGGATTATCTACCAAGTTGAATCCGAGATCTGGAGAAATCGATCAGTTTCTCCCTTCCGGATTGCCGCCGCCGTCTCTCTCTATATTTTCAATATACTGAAAAACCACTACTGATCTGATAGAGAGAAGGCCTATATATAGTGTTAGGGTTTTGAGAAACCCTAACCCTAATGGGCTTTGAGCAGTTAATGGGCCAGACCAGGGACCAGATGAAAATAATAAAGTGGGCCCTCTTTATTAATTAATTCTTCCTTGTTCAACCCAGAACATAATTAATTAATAAAATATTGTTTT
>JAPKLW010000584.1:0-15982 GCA_026898455.1 Plectranthus barbatus | reverse complement strand
CCAACTTAGGAGGTAGTTGACGTGAACGCTGCAGCCAACACGCGGGCAGAATCATCGTGAATAGTGTAGATTCATACGATTTTAGTTCCAATCCCTGTGCGGTGCTAGGTCGTAGGGAAATAATTGACGTTCTATTTGGAGTGGTCTAGGGCTTAATAACGTAGCTGTTTGCAAGTCTTAGCATCATCAACCGTTAGCTCACCATGACAAGGGGTTAACGAGTGTAGGGTCGATTGCTCAATCTCCTAGGGATTAAAATGTGTTTACATCAATGATTAACCTAATTGGATTACATCTACGTTTATTTCAACATCCTATTTACCTCATTTGAGTATTTGTTTGTCTTGGTTTACCAATGTGTGGAGAGAATTTAATGATTGTTTTTAGACTTAAAATTGGTTGTAGGTTTAATTCATTACTTGTTATATGTTGTTAGCATAGGTTTAAATTGATGGCCTAGATTGATAGAAATTACTCAACGATTTTATTGTTACCTAGCTATTAGACTTTGCTATAGTATCCCGGTATTCTAGCGGGCGAAGGGAAGAAGGACCTGGATTTGACAAATTTTATTCTTGAGTAGCTAGGAGTTTAATTTTTATTGAACTTTTAGCCGCATCAATGCTTATCCGGAGAATGTTAACTTTGTCAACCAAAGGATGGGGTATAATAATCTGCCTTAATACAACCCTCCGGAAAACATGCATTACCATCCCTCCAACCGGTTTCACCCAAAATTCTCCTATGTGAATCCCAACAATGCTCTCAATCCTCAAATGCAATTGGAAGGAGGAGGGAGTAGTGGTCAATGGGGATATGCTGGGGGAAGTGGAAGATACGCCAACCAAGAGATAAGGAGAAACCCGAATGAAGAAATTGATAAAAGACTTGAGAAGTATGATGGAATGTTCGCGGAAATTCAGCTGCAAATTTCCTCAATTGCCAAACAACTAAGTGGAAAACATCAAGCTGGGAAATTTCCAAGTGACACCGAAATTATACAAAAGAATGGGTGTAATATGGTTGACTGTGAAAATAGAATGGATGAAAAATTGGAAGTTATGACTCTAAAAGTTGAGAGTGTGGAAGTAGTGGAAGAAGTGAGTGTAGTAAAGGAAGAAGGAAAGGAGGTTGAAGTCGAGAAGAAGGAAGAGAAGAATGAAGAGGAAACCTTAGAGGTGCATTTCTTTGACTATGTGCGGAAATGAGATATCGAGATGCCACTTTCGGAAGAAATTGAACGTGTGCCAATGTTAGATGAACTTGTTGGAGTTGAGCTAGTTCCGGATGGTGAGCTATATGATTTGAGGAATAATGAACAAGAAGGAAAGAGCATAGCTAGCAAGAAGGAGGATCCGGGGTGATTTGTTATTGGTTGTACAATTGGAGATGTAAATGTCGAGAAGGCCTTGTGTGAGTCTGGTGCTAGTGTGAACGTAATGTCATGGGACTTATATAAGGAATTGGATATTGGAGAACTTAAACCAATGAGTTTAGTCCTACAATTGGCAAATCATGCTCTATTTTGCCCAAGAGTAATTGTTGAAGACGTACATGTGGAGGTCTTAACATTTACATTCTTGGGTGATTTTCTTGTAGTGGATATGAAGATCAAATGTGGAATACCATTGATTTTTGGAAGGTCATTCTTGCATACAACCGATGCACTCTTTGACATGAAACATGGTGAGCTCACTTTCCGTTGTTGTGGAAAAGAAATTGTCTTTTCTTTACCTCCAAGGAGTGTTGATGAGAATGAAGCTGAAAAAGTTGGCAAAAAGAAGAGATTGAAGGATGTGTTAGAGCCGGGGTTGAACCTTGTGGGGGAAGAGAATGATGAGAGGGATGATTTGGGGGATGATATTAAGTTTGATCAAGGTAGAACAAAGAAAGCTCGTGTTGATGGTGATACACCCCGGAGTGCTAGGAGAAAGTTGTTCTTCCCGGACGATCATGTGATGATAGGACGAGGTATGAGTTTTGGGTCCGCACCATTTGATCACGATTGAAATTGAGGTATGGTCGTCGAGCTATCGACGTTAAAAAAGCGCTTGTTGGGAGGCAACCTAACGGTTTTATATCTTGTTAATTTTCATGTTTTGAATAAATGTTTGTTATTTTCTTGTGTTAGTTTAATGTTGGGTGGTTGTGTTGAAGGATTCTTGATTGATAGGGTTCTACGGACTTACATTGTGTTGTGATGAGAGATCGGAGAAGTGGGGAGGCCAAGTGCCCGAAATGGTGAATGAAAAGTGCAGCAAAATAGAGAGGAATCTCGTCCAGGATTGATGCGGATCTTCCGAGATCGGAAATAGCTGGAAAAATTCAAATTTTGGCGGGATCAGGGGCCGCTCGGTAGAGCGGATAAGGCTCGGCTGAGCCAGACCGCGGCCCTGCTACCACTCGGAAAGACGCGTCGCTCGGCCAAGCCATCTGCTGCTCGGTCGAGCTGCGCGCAGATTTAAAGACAATTTTGAATGCCCATTTTGCCCTAACTTCATTTCGGTCGAGATTTCCATTCTCAAATTCTCTCTAACATTTTATTGCTTAAATTTGTGCGATTCTCACCCTCTTAAATTGTCCATGGCTAGTAGGCATGAACGTGGAGCTCCCTCTTCCTCAATTTTCCGGCCGGAAGGATTTGATGATGATGAATATGCTAGGTTCATCGTTTTGGCACAAAGGAAAGTGGTTTGAACTACATACCTATGTCAGGAAACTTTGGAGGCACTGGATTTAAAGAAGGACGTTTGGAATTTGTTCACTGGCATGGGATGGAGGAAATTGCTTCACGGGAGATGGCCTGCATATATGAAGATGACAAGGAAATTTTTTGCCTCAGTTCGGGTTACATGGAGTGCACACGGTCTTCCTGTATTGGTAAAATTCAAACTTGAAGGTCAGGAATTTTTCTTAAGTAGGAAAGAGATTGATAAGATATTTAGGTGTTCTGAAGAATATCTTTATGAATTTTGGAAATCAATTTCTGAAATTACACCTTCAGATGATTTTAATGTTAAGTCTTGTAGGTCGTATATGATTAAGATTCCTGTCGTTCGGTATCTTCACCATAAGATAGAGGGTTGGTCTTGTGGTTTCGATGGGTCTGGTGTTGTTGGTATTTTTTATTTTCAATTTTTGTTTGCTTTGCTGAATGGAAGGGAATTCTCAATCGGTGGGTGGTTAATGGAGAGTTGGAACAGCACTTTGTTGCCTATTTTTGAATTCTGTTGTGTTGCTGTGTCGTGAGTTTTTGCTCCAGGGTTGAGTCTCAATACGACTGTATTGGTTACTAAGGCATTTTTGGTTCCATCTAAGATTGGAGACTGTTATTTTTACAAATTTGGTGATGTGGGAATTGAATTGCCTAACCGTGCTTTGACTGAGGTTGATGATTTGCTGGATCATTCCAACTGGTTGATGAGTTCTAAAGCTCATCTGGATGTGACTCGATTGATTGTTGCTCGTAGTGAGGAGGAGATTTGTTGGGAATTATTTTATAATTCTCCCTTTAGGATCAAATATGTAATAGGTTTTGTTGAATCAAAGCCTTAGTTGTTGGTCGATCAATTGCTGAATTCTAGTATAGTCTAGCAACTCTTGTAATGTCCTGTATAAGCTAAATATTGAGTTGTAATAGATTAGACTGCTAGAAGTATTCCCAGCAAAATGAAGGAGATTGCTAAAAGAGTTAGCAGTCAAATGCGAAGAAGGAGATTGCTAAGGCATTAGCATTCGTATGTCGAAGAAAAGATTGCTAGAAGGATTTACTCAGCAGACAAAAGCAAAGCGATAGCCGAATGCTGAAGGAGTCAACATCCACTAGCATTCAAAGCAGTCTGCTAATCAATAGCAATCAGCAGAAGATTACAGTGGTATAGTTACATCTGCTGAAGGAGTCAGCAGATCGAAGGATCAGATTCCTAAGAAGTGCCTAGCAATCAAGATGCCTAGCAGAGTACTCCTAGCATTTCCGATAAAATGCCTAGCAAGGAGATGCTTAGCAGAGACTTGCGAAAGACACCTGTTCTGACAGAAAGTACAACCAAGGACGAGAGCCTTCCCGAAGTAGGTCGAAAAGGACTGTACGATGACAGAAAGGTGGAAAAAGCAAGTAACCTCAATTGGACAAAGAACCGTTGTGTCTAACGGGTCTGGAAATTCAAAGTTTGAATCTCTAGTTATAAAAGCCAAGTCTAAATAGAGAGAGACACACAACTGCTCATTCAATACAACGAACTCATACTCGAACAAGAAATTCCTAAGATAAAAGCCAAAAGCAAGAGATCAGTCAGTTGAAAGACAACATTCGATAAGTATTCAAAGCTTTCAACTACCGAAGTGTCCCCATTGATTATCTGACACTTCATTGAAGAGATTCCTTGACTTACATCAAGAATCTTCAATCATTGAGATACCTTCCAATCTTGGAAGCATCCAGCAGTCAATTCTCTGAAAAGAGATTGACTAGGACGGGGCGTTTAGCCAAAATCGAAGGAAAGTTTGGAAGAAACTCTAAAACTTCCAAAAGTAGTAAAGGCGAGTTTTACGAAGGTGTGCCCTTGACTCAGCCGGAGCTGCGCCTGAAAAGAAGAAGGATAACGGAGGATAGCTGTGCAAGAGCTGGTTCGAAAGTTCACCACCTGTTGCATGTGTTGGCGAATCTTTGTATTCTGATATCTTTTTAGTGGACGTAGATCTATTGATCGAACCACTATAAATTTTGTGTCACTTACTGTTTTATTGTTTCCTGTTTGGTTTTGAAACCTAGTAACTTCAAGTTACTAGTGTATATCTTGAAACAATCTAATACTACTTGAACTTAAAGCTAAACATTTAGAGAAGATTAAGTGCAAGATAAAGATTTAAGTACTTCTGCTGCATATCGTGTTTTTGTTTAAGCACGATGACTCTGTTAAATCGGGACCAACAAGTGGTATCAGAGAGGAGGTCATAACAGACTCTCCGTTTCTGAGTCGCTTTTGACCAGATCTACCTTTTACTTGCGCTTCTCTGTTGCTTTCTGTTTAGCTCATGTATCTAAAATCTTGCAAGATGATGAATCATACTCTACCCAAGTACAACAAAGAGAAATTCGAGTCATGGAAGAAGATGGCAACCATCCAGCTTCAAAGTATCTATCAAGAGATGGGGGATGTGCTAATCAAACGACCCATCCAAATCATGAAGGTCAACACTGCAGTAGGTCCACTTGCTGATGGTCAACCACGTCCTGAAATGGTAGCAAAATCTTATGAAGAATAGATATTGGATGACAAGAAGAGGAGTCAGCTGGAATACCTAGCAATGAAGTTGATCCTTGATAGTCTACCCCCCTTGATGGCCGACAAAGCTCTTGACATTAAGACAGCTAAGGAAATGTGGAATACGTGTGCGAATCTTCCCAGGAAACTGAGCAGATGAGACGCAACAAATTATAGGTAGTTGTACATAAATATGAGTTTTTTTCTATGATTCCATGTAAAACGATACAGACCATGGAAGAACGGTTCAACACAATCATAGGAGAGCTCAAGAACGTGAACAAGACATATGACAACGGGGAGATGAACAATAAGATAATATCAAAACTCTTCCTAAGAAGTGATTGGTTTGTCAAGATGACGAGCCTAAGTGAGAAGGATCTCAGCAAAGTGACGACATTTGAGGTATTTTCTCAACTTAAAGCTCATGAGTTCATTATACAGCAATCAAAGAAGAACGAGGCTACTTTGGTGCAACCTACATCATCAAATGCTGGAAACTCTGAGGACTTGGCGTACTTCATCAAGAAAGATAGCAAGTGGAAGCATCCAAGGAAGTCTTTCCACAATCAGGAGAGATCTGCTCCAGCAACACCAACCAAGGAGATTCCTTCAACCTCTAGCTCTTAGAGTGAAGACCAAGAGATCAATGAGTTGGAAGAGCATATAAGGAGGCTCCAGAAGTTGATGATGGAAGCTAAGGCCGAAAGGGAAGCAAAGATTGCTTCAATCCAGCGCCCATTAGAAAGAAAGCCCAGTACATGCTTTGAGTGCCTATCTCCTGATCATCTAAAGCATGAGTGTCCAAGGGTGAGTCAAGAAGAAAGGGAGCACCTCCGAAAAAGGTTTGAGCAAAGAGCTGTCCGAGCAGTGACCAAGGCGTTGCTGACAAGGACCAAAGTACCTGATATTCTGGATAACGAGGAAGAATATTACCCATCTGACGAGGAAGAAGAAGCCATGATGGTGCTGATGGAAAATATTGTGGAGGAAGATGAACCAAATGCTGATGCTAAGCAACCTGGTGAATCGGCTCTAGCAGTCGACAATCATGACGTAACCTCTACTAGTACTCCTAGCTTAGCAATCACGCATGAATCGGAGGAATCTTTTCTAGATTCTGAGGATGATTATCTTACGAAGCTTTCCATTGAATTTTCTAAGATGTATGAAATCAAGAATGCTATCGTAGGAGAGAATGCCTCACTCAAATTAAAAGTCACATCATTGACCGAGGAAGTCGAAAGACTAAGGTCTAAAAGGAGGATTTTTCGAAACTCAAGGCTGAATTCTCCACTCTTTCTAAAAATTTTAAAATTCTTGAAAAGGAGAATTTAACTTTGCAAAGCAAAGCTAATGAAAAGTGCATTTGCGCGTACACGAGGAGAAAGGATGTTTTAAACAGCCTTGTTAGCCAACAGAGACGTCATTATGACCGATCTGGAGTTGGGCATAGTCGTAACAGCAATAATGAGACTTCGAAGCGGAAAAAGAACGTTATTTTTTTCTGTTGGAAAATTGTTTGCTGATGATAAAGGCAAAGATAAGATGATTGTTGAGTCATCCACTACTAGGCAGAATACTAAGCAAAATGTCAAGCAAGATGCTAGGCGTAATGCTCAGCAGAATACTCGGCAGAATGTTAAACAACATAACAGGCAGAGTGCTAGGCATAATGCTCAGCAGAATGTTAAGCAGACTGCTCAGCAGAGTATAATGATGAGTGCTAGATTTCAGTAGAACACTTACCGTATGTCTGCTAGACAGACTTACTCAGTAGAATCTAGGATGAGTGTTGAGCATTATGTTCCTAATGCTAAGAAGATCACCACTCCACCTCATGCATGACACGTTAAACATGCATATCAAAAGATCGAGAAGGTTGCTGATGGCGACATCAAGAAGAAAATTTTGAGAATCACCAAGATGTGGATTCCGAAAAGAATAATGGTTCACGCTAATCCTGCAGGACCCGATGCTAAGCGGGTACCTAAATCAACCTGATTTCGTTTGCAGAAATAGGATCCGAGCGCTAAGACATCAAGAATGTCAAATGAGTGGATCCTTGATAGTGGTTGTTCAGCGCATATGACGGGGCAAGAAGAATTATTCACAGATCTTCAAAGAGTGTATGGCCCAAGCGTCATGTTCGGTGACAATAGTAAAGGAAGAATAATTGGACGAGGATGCATCGAGCAGAATGGACTGTGCATAGTGAATGTTGCCCTCGTTACAAATCTCAAGCATAATCTCCTAAACATCAGCCAGCTTACTGAAAATGGGTACAACGTTTATTTTATAAGTACTGGTTGTGAAATTGTTGACAATGTTACAGGAGAAGTGAAGCTAAGAGGCATCCGCAAGGGTGGCCTATACATTACTGATTGGCAAAGCAGTCAACAACATTCATGCTTCGTAGCATTGAACAAAAAAGAGACAAATTGGGTTTGGCACAAGAGGTTGACGCATCTTAATTTCAAAACCATCAACCACCTCGCCAAGCACAAGCTCGTTGAAGGATTTTCCAAAGAAACCTTTCGAAAGGAAGGTGTGTGTAAAGCTTGCCAACAAGGGAAGCAGACAAAGGCATCTTTCAAGTCAAAACCTGAAAAGGCCACATCAGAGAGGATCCTTGAGCTCTTGCACAAGGATCTATTCGGCCCAGTCACTCCATCCACTGTAAGTAAGAAAGTTTATACAGTAGTGTTTGTTGATGAATTTTCCAGGTACACATGGGTTCGCCTGCTTAGGACCAATGACGAAGTCAAGATCCTTCAACCGGAACTGATTCTTAAAGAAAAAAATAGCAAAGAAGTGATGGTGAAAAGGATCAGATCGAACAATGGAACCGAATTCTGCAATGGAATCTTGATGGACTTCTGCGCAGAAGCCGGTATTGGTAATGAGAAGTCCACTGCTAGGACTCCCTAGCAGAATGGATTAGATGAGCAAAGGAATAGGACACTGAAGGAAGCAGTCCGGTCCATGCTTACTGACTCTGGATTGAGTGGAAAGTATTGGGGAGAAGCCGTGATGACTGCATGTTACACTCAAAATAGGAACGCTGTAAATGGCAGATTCAACAAAACTCCTTATGAAGTGTATAATGGTCGTAAGCCTCCTTCGATCACTATTCTTCATGCTTTCGGTTCTACATGTTATATCCATAATAATGGGAAGTCAAAACTTAACACTTTTTCGCCTAAGTCTGATGAAGGTGTTTTCCTAGGATATGGACACCCTTCTCACAAAGGCTATCGAGTGTTAAATAAGACAACTCAGCTTGTGGAGATAATATGCAATGTAATTTTTTATGAGTTTACTCTAGTGCGCAGGGTTATCAAAGAGCAAAGGGATAGTAATCATGAGACCAATGATGTTCATAATCAATCAATCTTGAATTTTTTCGAAAATCTGAGTATTGATTCGACTAGGTCTATGAATGATTCTAATCCAGCAACAACGCACTCAGCAGGTGATCAGACTGCTGACAAGGCCTGTGATGCTAATGATCATGCTAAGACCACAACCCGAATTCATCTAAATAATAATCTGGAAGTCATGGGATCTCTAGACGAAGAAGATGAGGAAATCTCAAAGCCATCTCCCGCTGCTGAAGAAGGTGTAGGCATTGCTGAAGATCTTGGCAAAGGGGCTGCTGAGTTACCCGCTGTTGAGGTTCCGGTTGCTGAGAATGTTGCTGAATATGATGAAGTTCCGATTGCTAAAGCTGCAGATGCCGAGCGTCCTGTTGCTGAAGTTCCCGATGTTGAGAATCAGGATGCTGAGGAGCAGAATGCTGACCTCCCAGAGATTGCTGAGGAGAATGTTGTAGTAGACAACAACCCAGCAGGCGAGGCAGATGCTGATGTTCCAGAATCTAGCAATCCAATGCCAAAATGGTTACGTAATCATCCTTTGGATGATGTTCTTAGGGACATCAATGATCCAACTCTGACGCGACAAGGGAATGCGATGCTAGCGTGCTATATTTCACATGAGGAGCCTACGAAGGTGGAAGATGCTCTACAATATCCAGATTGGGTGAACGCTATGCAGGAGGAGCTAGCAGAGTTCACGCGCAATCATGTGTGGGATCTAGTAGATAGACCAGAGCATTAGAGCGTTATTGGAACAAAGTGGGTGTTCAAGAATAAGAAGGACGAGTCAGGAATGGTCGTTCAAAACAAAGCACGTCTTGTAGCAAAAGGTTACAGACAATGCGAGGGAATTGACTATGATGAGACGTTTGCCCCTATGGCTCGTTTGGAAGCAATTCGGCCGTTCCTCACATATGATGCACACAACAAATTCCGGGTATTGCAACTGGATGTAAAGAGTGCATTCCTGAATGGTGAGCTCAAAGAAGAAGTGTATGTTGAGCAGCCATCTGGTATCGAGCAAGGAAATCAAGTGTATAGGCTCAGGAAAGCCTTGTATGGCTTGAAGCAAGCACCAAGAGCGTGGTATGGAACTTCATCTAAGTTCTTGCTAGCAAATGGATTCACGAAGGGAAAGATTGATTAGGCTCTTTTCAGAATCTAAGATAAATGAAGTATCTTGCTAGTGTAGATATATGTGGACGATATCATCTTTGGCTCGAAGGATCCAAAGCTATGTGAGAAGTTTTCTCAGCTCATGCAAAACAATTTTCAGATGAGCATGATGGGAAGAATGTCCTACTTCCTAGGACTTCAAGTCAAACAATCAGAAGGAGGGATATTTATTCATCAAAATAAGTATACTCGCGACCTGATCGCTACGTATTGCCCAGAGAAGACCAAGAGTCTAAGGATTCCCACTAGCACAACTTGCCAAATCAGCTTCGATGAAGGAGGAGAAGATGTGAATCCAACCCATTATAGAGGTATCATCGGCTCTCTACTCTATCTAATTGCTAGCAGACCGGATATATCTTATTGCTAAGAGGATCGTCCAATACCTAAAGTGCACAAAAGGACTTGGAATTTGGTATCCAAGGTCTGATGGTCTTTCACTAAGTGGATATTCTGACTAGGACTTTGGAGGGTGCAAAATTGACAGAAAGAGCCAAGTGGCACCTACCAATTCCTCAGGCACAAGTTGATTAGTTGGTTTAGCAAGAAACAGCACTCAGTAGCTACATCTACCACTGAAGCAGAGTATGTAGCAGTTGCTAGTTGTTGCTCGCAAGTCTTGTGGATTCAGCAATAGTTACAAGATTATGATATCTCTCCAGAATGTGTGTCAATTTACTGCGACAACAACAGTGCGATGTTCATAACCAAAAATCCGGTCCATCATTCGAGGACTAAGTATATCGACATTCGAAATCATTTTATTCGATATCATCAAGAGAAAGGAGATATTGATGTGAAGTATATATGCACTGAAGATCAGCTAGCAGACATCTTTTCTAAACCGCTAGCTTAGTCCAGATATAAAGAATTGTGCATTAAGTTAGGCTTTATGGAGTTAGACGATGTTGTGGACGAATGATGTGCTATCTTCATTCTTTCTGGATTTCTGGATTTCTTGAAGAGTTTGGACAAAAACATATCCTAGCTTACGTTCGTGATGTTGAATCTAGTTGCTGAATTTTTTTATTTGCTAAGCATTTGGTTGCTGAGTCCTAGCTCTCAGCAGACCTCTATGTATATGCGATTATATTTGGGATGATTTGCTAGAAGATGCAATTGCTGAGTTGATGATTGCTGACTTCCAACTCTCAGCAGTTCTTATGTTATGGATGCAGAGGCAAGATTCAACCATGAGTAACTCAGTATGAAGAAACAATAAAGGGCGAATCTTTTTCATTTCAATATTCAATATATACAACGGAATATACATCATACAAGGAATGAAGGAGAACTACAACGTCTATGACTAGTAAGGTGGACGAGGCCTCAAGGGATAGAAGTCAGAATCCCTGAGATTGGAGCGGCCCACAGAGATGTCTGGAACTCTCCGTTCAAGGAGCTAACTCAACTGCGTTCCGCAAGGGAGCGGAACATCCGGAAAATCCTGGACACACTCTCGTACGCCCTGGAAGATAAACGCTGCCCAGTCCACGCCAGCCCTGTCGTCAAATGCCATCATGGCTGTCCAAACTTCCCTGGTGAAATCCAACTCATCGCGATCAAAGTCGATGATCATGCTGTTGATGATGTCAAAAATCACCTCGTACGATGTTTTAAGACCGTACGCCAGGCCGTCGGACTAAACTCAAACACGGGAGAGTGCCTCCACTTTTCCCAAGCCGTCCATTCCGGCACCATCTACTCTCGGCAGTAATCCCGTACTGACACGGGACCCCGGCGAAAGCCGAAGTTCGTAGCAAATGTATCAGGTGTCCATCAAACGAGCTGATTATGGAAGATGCCGTATACTGCGTTCTCAGCAGCAACGCAAGAATGGATGAAGTTTTGGAGATGAGACCCCTGGAAGTGATGAGGAGTTGAGTAGACAAACTGCTCAAGTCCATTTTGGCGGAGGCCAGCCATCACCTCCTCCGCAACTATGTAATCCGACTCATACTCGATGTACAAGCCAAACTCATGCAGAATTTGGTTTTGGTGAACAGTGAGGTCTCGCGGAGAAAACTTTTTTTTTGTGATTGCAGAAAGTATGTCTAAGTTTGATGAAATGAAGAGAAGATGGAGAAGATGATGTGTATAGAAGCAGAATTGATGGCGAAACTCTCTACATAAGGTTTTATTTAAAACCAAAAATAGCCCTGTCTTTTCTCATAATTAATGGACGAGAAAAATTTTCCAAAAGATCACGTCGGTTCAGTACCTCTCTTAAAATTCGAAGAGTCGCGTAGAGAGAGTGATCGACAGATATGCAAGGGATGTCCAATCGGAGACAAAAATGATGGAAGGTGATCAGACGGCGAAGAGCTCAAGATATTTAATACAAGATCTTGAATGTTGAGTCAAAGCACTCAGCAGATATTATGAGGATGATGATAGATTTGGAAGCTAGAATATTTGTTGCTGGCACGTGAATGCTGAGCTCAAATTTTCAATGGTATGTTTGAATACTAAGGGATTCTACGCTAGCAGATTGCTGAGTCAAAGCTCTCAGCAGTCTCAGAAGGTCAAAGTGGGAAGTTTTGAATTCAAATTGATGGGACCCGATGCGGTGCATTTAATGCGTGCAGACAGCTGCGACGAATTAGAAGGCAACACGTCAAAAGCACTCGAGCATTTTTGGGACGTGGGAGACCATACGGAAGGTCGCGTTGAATCTGAGCCGTTGATTGAGTCCAAAAAAGGTGTTTCCCCAGCCGTTAGATCCTGAGTCAGAAGGTATAAACACTCAACCTCATTCATCGTTCAAACCTTTCCACACTTTGAACAATTCTGAATCCCTAGAATCCCAGAGTCTTCCAAATACTCTCATTTTCCTCTCAAAGATGTTTAACCCTGAATCCTCCAACCCATATGAGAATATACCAAAATTCTATTACAAACCCGTTGAAGGCACAAGGTTGGATAAATGGAATGAACCCAAGTTCACAGATATCGTAACCAGAGATGATATCGACACCAAGATTCCTTACTCTCGCTTGGTCTCTCTCGCCCGAAAGAAGGAACAATCTGGGCTTTCGGATGCTCATAAATGCGCAGCGCAGGTGTTAAAGGATAGGATTTTGTACACTCCCCTGGCTTCTGAACAATTTCCTGAATGGGTCACGAATGCCTTAGTGCATGCACAAGTGGTTCAATACCTATCTGCAGAGCCGAAGAGATTTCATCCCCACATGGTCTCTGAATTCTATGCAAGGGCAGTTTTCAATGACTATAAGTCATTTACAACATCTGTATTCGGTACCATCATCACTGTAGATGCCGACGTCCTTGCAGCGACGTTTGGGTTGAAGAACTCAGGCGACCGTATCTCCACTTATAAATTGGTACAAATCGATGCTATGAAGGAGAGGTGGAATGATTGGAAGAAGCCGGAAACACAGGAGGACCCGTCACACCCATGGAAGGTAGCCACTCCCATACACCAGTTCAAGGAGGATTACAAGCTCCTTGCTGAGCTTGTGATAAAGATGTTTCAATGTGATGCCGGCTCGTACTAGGAGTTATCAGCTAAGAAGTATGTTGTGTTGATGGCTCTGGTGGATGGAATCAATGGTAATTGGGCACAATTCTTTTTCGAGCGGTGGTTGGACCACGCCAAAAAGAATTTAAAGATAAGGCCAAGCGAAGGAACCTTCACGTCCAATGTCAATTTTGGACTGAAGATCAACAAGTTACTGGAGACCATTTTCATAGAATAGGAGCTTGATGAAGGAGAAGCCCTGCTATCAACCGATTTTATTCCTCTATGGAAGAAGCAAGCTTTAACTCAACCCACTCTAGCAGCGAAGACATCTACTTGTGAGATGGTGCTGCAACTAGCCATTCCTCTAACTGCTGAAGAAGTTGCTGCTATGAGAAAGAACGCAGAAACAGAGCAGTGCTTCCAAAACTTGGAAGAAATTGAGAAGCTCGGCCATCTGCCTGATGATCAAATTGAGGAGATCATAGCCAAGAAATAAGCCGAACAGCGAGCACCGATTCTAGGTGCGATAGCAGTCCCTATACCGAAGAGGAAGAAGTCTGACATTGCTTCTCCTGAGAAGCCAAAACGGCGGACAAGGCGGAGGCTTAATCTGACCTCTGAGAAAGAGAAAGCAGAGAAGGCCGCAGCAGAGAAGGCGGCTGCTGAAGAAAAACTAGACAACACTCCATTGTCTGAACGACCTCTCGAGGAGCGTCTCAAAGTGATAAGAGAGACGAAGAGAAAGAGGGTTGAGGAGAGGAAGACGAAAGAAACGAAGAAGTTCAAGAAGACGATGGAGCAGATAAATTTTGATGCGAAAGATAGAAATTTTGAGCAGGCCAACCAGGCTGCTTATGAGCGAGATGCTAAGAAGCCGCTGACCGACAAGCAACAAAGAAAGCCGCACAGCTGCTAGCAGGGGCAATGGAAGAGACCACTGCTATCACAAAAGAGAAGGAGAAAGTGATTCCTATTGCAATCACTCCTAAACCTGTTGCTGCTGAGAAGATAGTGCCTGAAGAGGAAGCCCTATCTGACAAAGCATTTTATCAAATGCTTCACGATGGAGCATTCACTGAGCAACTGATATGTGTGTAAAATGACCTATTTTTCGATGTGTGAGCGTGCATGTTTGTGGCCATTTTACTCTCATATCATATGATTTTGTTGTTCTTCTGTCTTGTTTTCGTGTTTTCATGTTTGAAATGTTGTAGGACGTGTTTTGGGCATAAAACAACACTTTTGGATGAGTTTTGGATGAAAATTGCCCGAGCTAGGAGTCAAAAGGAAGCAGGATCGACCAAGCGTTGCAGAAAGGGTGCAGGGGGCATTTCAGAGACTCCGCTCGGTCGAGCCAAGCCCTTCAGAGAGGTAGCTCGGTCGAGCCACCCTTGGCTCGGCCGAGCCAAAGCGGGACTTTGGCATTTTTCAGTTCTGTGCTTGCCCGGGCGAGCCAACTTTGGCTGGGCGATCCGAGGCCCTTTTTGCTCATCATAAAAGGGGGGAAAATAGTTATTTTCATAACGAATTCATAACATTTGTTAATTTTAAATAACCACCTCCAAAATTCTCTCTACAGTATCCATTTCCATCCCTTCCAAAAACCTTACCCAAGGTATCAAGGGGCTAATTCATTAATCCTTGGAGGAGAATTGAAGATCCAAGGTGGTAGATCAAGACCTAGAAAATCGAATTGGGGAAGATTTCCTTTTCTACTTATCAATTGTAATGAATGTATTTGATTTCAACTTTGTATTGTTACAATTGAGAGATATGTTGCTCTAATTCATTTTGGATGTTGATTTGAAGAAGGATGCATGAAGATTAGGTGATAATTGCTTGTTTACTTTCCTATGAAGGATTGATTTGCACTTGAGCTTGTTCTTGCCTATTAGATGTAGGTAATAGCCAATCTATAGGTAGTTGACGTGAACGTTGCAGCCAATACGCGGACGGAATCATTGTGAAAAGTGCATAATCATATAGTTCTAGTTCTAATCCATGTGCGGGGCTAAGATTATAGGGCGATAATTGACGGTCGGTTGGGAGTGGCCTTGGAGTTAATAACGTAGCTGTTTGCAAATTCTAGGGTCATCTATGATACGTGCGTAAAATGACCAATATTTTGATGTGTGTACATGCTTGTTTGTGGCTATTTTACTCCCGTATCATATGTTTTTGTCGTATTTTGGTTTTGTTTTCGTGTTTTGTGTGTTTGATGTGTGTAGGATAGGTTTTGGGCATAAACGAGCAATTTTGGTGGAGTTTTGGAGGAAAATCGCACGTGCTTGGAGTTTGGAGAGCTCGAGCCAAAACGTAATTTTCAGCACTTGGCAGTTTTCAGCATGGCAATGGATAGAGCTTCGAGCTAGCTTTCCAACGCAACTGGAATCGGGTCAATCGGAGTTTGGGAGAGGAAGTTATGGCCAAAACCGTGAGATCGCGCAGAAGGACCGGCCGAGCAGGTGCAGGACCGGTCGAGCGAGCGGACAGAGACTTGGCTCGGTCGAGCCAAGCCTTGCTCGGCCGAGCCAAATCGGTTTTTGGTGGTTTTTGGCGGTTATTGATGGCCCGGGCGAGCCAAACTTCGACCGGGCGATCCGAGGCCCTGTTTACTCATTATAAAAGGGGGAAGAGACGGTTATTTGAAGAACTTTTGTCAATTTTCACATACGTTA
>JAPKLW010000583.1:403969-438732 GCA_026898455.1 Plectranthus barbatus | reverse complement strand
TTCAATGAATGATAAATATGCTAACACGGACCATCTGCACCTCCAAAGTCCAAACTCAACTAAAAATGAAAATTGCACGAAAAATAAATATGTTAAAATTTACTAAAATAGAGAGGTATTTTTAAATTCCTCTCTATTTTTATTCTATAATAATATTTAGATTTATCATCAATATATATTTCATTTAATCTATATCTAAAATTATTTTATAAATAATATAAAATTATATTATAGTCTTATATATAGAATGACAAATTTGGTGACAATTTAACGACATATTTATGTTAATTTGTAGGTAATAAATAACTATTATTAATACAATATTTTATTTATGTAAAAAAATACTGTAACATTGAGAACTCTAGATTATTAAATAAGCACTGGAGAAATTTCTTGGAGAATTTGAAAGAAGCACTAAACTTTAAATGGACCATGAAGTTAAGTAATATTGGATAAACCATTCATAAATAATCAGTTTATATTTTATGAACGAAATTTTTTTAAGTATTCCTTATTCATAAATATTATTTTATCGATTTGACATAATTCTTATAATAAATATTAACACACAAATAATCATAAAATAAAAAAAATTGATTATAATGAAATATAATTGCTATACTAGTACTCCCTCCGTCCCACTCCAATAGGCCCCTTTCTTTTCGGCATGGAAATTAAGAGTTGTGAATGTAGAATGAGTTAGTGGAATGAATATTTTATTGTCAAGTGTGAAGAGATTGTCATTTTTGAAAAGATGCCAATTTAATTGGGACGCCAAATTCGGTAAGTGGGTCTATCTAGGGGGACGGAGGGAGTATATGATCTAACGTCGAAGTAAAAAACGGTGTGGAAATGAAAGTGTGGTGGCACATATGATGTGGGTAAACGGGCATGAGATCCTCTGTCCCATTTTTTGTGTTCCACTCTCTGTTCCACTATTAAAATTATTGATTTTTATTTAATATTTTTTTATAATCTTAATTTAATATGATTTGGATTAATTTTATAAGTTCAACTATAGGGTTCATCCCACCCAATTAGGGTATATAATATTTTTTAGTAATTATTTTTCAATTTTTGATTAAAACTTGATCATTAAAATTAATTAATTTATAACTATAATTTGTGTTCTTATAAAATTTTAATTTTTATTCTTATAAATCAATTAGATTATATTGTATTATACTTGATTTTTATTTTTGTAAAAATATAATTTAAAATTAATAATCGAGCTAATGGAACACCAAGTGAAACACCAATGTGGAATAGAAGATTTGAAGCCGGGTAAACGTGGTATCACCAAATACTTGGATAAATTAATTTTCAACTAACCAACACGTCAGCAAATCTTGGCCGTTTAAATCCTCTGTTTAGAACTTGGATGCATCCAATCCATTCACAAAGATTAGTTGCCGGTTTATTTTTTAAGTTAATTTAAGTTTCTGGTCGTAATCCAATCAATGCACAAATATTCCAATTTGGTTTATTTCGGACAATAACGAAGTAGCTAGATAGATTTCACTCCCGCTTCGAGACCTAAATTTATAACGTTTCATTTGATTTACAGCATGTTATTTTTTTATTATGATATGGGTTTCCGGAATGTTCCGTTAGTTTTCTGATGCTAGAAAATTTCTTCGTCATAGATTTGAATAATTTTTTATAGTTTAAACATAAAATTGAGAAAGAGAATAATTTGTGCTAAAATTATAATTTAAACTAAAATTGATATTTTTGGCCTTGTTTTTATTTATATATATATATAATTTTTTATTAATAGGACGTTTCTATTGGACATTTATCTCTGTTCTATCAATCAATTGTATACATATAAAGAGTCAATTTAACTATAGATAAAACGAGCAAAATGTTTTTATTGTTTGGGTCAATTAAACTCCTCAACTATTAATATTCCTTTTATATATTTTTTAATAATTGTATATATTTTATAGTTTTCATAAGAGAATTTTAAAATAATTAAATATCTAAAAAAGGATTTATATTTTAAAAATAATATGAAAATAAAAAATGTAACTTAAAAATCGAAATACAAAAATAAATAATCACTGCGAAAAATAAAATACAAATACAAATCTCAAACTTATTTTCATTAATATAGCATCTACTATCAGGCATCAGCTCATTTAATTTATAAAGACGAAAAAAACCCGCTAGATTTTGTGTAGTATATATAAAAAGAAACTTTAAGTTAATTACATTCAATAAATAATTCTAGATTTTGCTTGGCTTTCAAAATGACGGTTAATATCCTATATATATTATGCATTGTTTTATTTTAAATTTAAAATGTCCATTCACGATAACAAAAAAAATTATAAAAATAATAATCTAAATCAAAAGCCCTTATTAATCATATGTTTAATTGCTTTACATGTTACATTTAAAATATATTGTGTTTCATTATTATACAATTTAAAAATAAATAAATAATATATTCAAATTTATAATTTTTTTATTCTCTACAAATAGATACTAGGGAGTGGATCAGGTGAGAAAAAATTTCATGTGAGAAAAAAAAATGAATTTGATCCATTAGATCTTAGTAAATCAATGGTTGATATACAATCAAGCAGCAACTATAACACAATCAAGCATCATATTAATCAATGCGTTTAAGTTATTGTTTGATTGTATATCAACCATTAATTTATTTAGATCTAGTGGATAAGATTCATTCTTTTTTCTTACAGGAAAATTTTTTCTACATGATTACTTATTTATATATATATATATATATATATATATGGAGCGAATTTGCTAATTGGTTTTGTAAAAAAGAGAAAAATTAATTAAACGGTAGAGTAGTTTGGCAGTTGGAGAGTTTGACATAATCGAGTTTATTTCAATTTCAATTTCCACCGATTTTCCTCCGGCTCAAGTCAACCAATCCGCCCACTCAATTCTCTTTCTCCTCCGCCGTTCTCTCTCTAAATCTATCAACGCCATGGACTCCTTTTTCTTCTCTAACAACGATGACCTTTTCTCAAACACCTTCAACCAATCCCTTCTTGCCGCCTTCATTTGGCGATTCGCTCTACCTCGTCTCGTTCGGGTTAGTTAAATCTTCAAGGAAGTTCATTAGTGGTTATTTCGTTCTCTCTTCCACCCATTCTTTGGATGGCTTTGGGGTATGAAGAATAAGGTTTTACTTTTTTTTTCCCGGTGCAGGTGGTGGAAGGAGGCGGTGTGAGCCGGCGTCGCGGTGGATGAGTTGAACGGAGATGGCGAAACTTTATATAATGCGACTGCGCAATTGAAAGACCATGATGGCGATGGGGTTGTTGGGGGGTTTTGGGGATTTTGAAGGGTATTAATGAGGAGAGAAGAGGAGGTAAATATGGTACTCCTCCATTCCCGTTATATTAGTTTTATATTCATTTTTGGTCCGTCCCATTTTATAAAATAATAAATTTTTTCACACTTATCAATAAAATATTAATTTTTCTACACTAATACATATTAATTATTGTGCATTCTCCTCCGTCCCTAATATAAATACTACTTGTCATTACCACTTTCTTCTTCAACACTGCTAATTACTAAAAATGGACTTTGACAGTCATCTTCCGATGATGTTGTTGATGTCCTTGGCATTGCTAGTTTGAAATAATCTCTAATTTCAAAGTTTTGCCTTTCTTATATCTCCATTCTGCCATTTCCTTCATGATTCTATTAAATATTGCAGCATATATATATATAAAGTAAAATACTTAAATACCTATTATTTAAGTATTTTAAATTCACAATTATTTTTAGCTCTGTTATAAATACTTAATTATTCTTTTTTGGTACTGATATCATCATCATCACAAAAATCATTCAATCGAAATGGTTGTTAATAAACTAGTATAGCCTTATATTATTATTAATTAGTTATATTTTTTTTATGATTATTTATTTTCTTATACTCATATAAGTATCATGTTTAATAAATACAATAATATATGGTAATTATCAACATCAGGTTCTAACATCTTGAGCCAAATTTTGTTGCAATAGATGAAAGAAATACATATAATTGAAAATACAAATTACCATATTATTTTATTGAATATCAAATCTTGAGTTGAGAATTATTTGATCTTTCGGGTCCTGAATCAACAATTCTCCTATTTTAGAATTTTATGACTATGGAATTATTTCTGATATGATATTTTTCTCAATTTTGTGGATAATTTTTTGTTGAATAGTGTCGAGACTACCAAAATAGAAAGTTATTTTATAATATATTAAGATTTAACTATCTTTAAACAACAGATTTTATATTTTTACCATGTGTTTTAATACATGATTTAAAAATACACAACTTTATTTTTATTTTACATCATATCAAGTTTTAATTAATTTATTTTTCCAATATACTAATCATAATTTTTTTTAGTATACAAAATCTAATCTCGAGAAGTTTGAAATTTAATATATTTTTAAAATACATAAATTCTGTGTTTCATTTTTCAACATATGTTCATATTTTAGAATCAAAATGAGCGCATAATTGAAACACGGTATCTGATTTTCTCAAAAGAAAAAAGTTAATTGTCTACATCAATGAAAAATTATGGCATTATTTTGAATACCTAACAATAAACAGGCATATCATGAGCAAACTTGCGCGGAACAGATGAAATCGAGCTCCATATAAACAACTTGTAATGTAATTGTTTTTGACACAGTTATCAATGTTTGTGAGTATAATAAAATTAATATTTTATTGGTGTGAGAATATTTTTTTTCATTTTAGGAAATGAGACTAATTCCGTGGGACAGACGAAAATGAAAAATGGGACTAATGTCAAGGGACGGAGGGAGTAATATTTTCTTCTCGAGAAATGATGCAAAAAGGTTTTTCCGTTGAGAACTGATGAAAGATAGGGGTGTGCACGGTCCGGTTTGGCCGGTTTAAGGGGCAAAGTACGGGCCAAACCAATAGGTACGGTTTGAAATTTTCACAAACCAAATCGGCCAAATAATTATTTCAAACCAAACCGGCCAAACCATATTAAAACGGTTTGGTTCGGCCGGTTTATACGGTTTGAAGATTATTCAACTGATAATATTACAAAAAATGAAACTTGTATATCAATTTTATTAAATATTAATGAAATAATGATACACAAAATAAAACTAATATAGATATATCTCGCTTGTCATTAATTATAAATATGAGATAAGTAATAAATAAATAATATTATGGTTGCAAGAAACAATTAAATATAAGTTGATTTATAAAGTTACAATTCGAAATAATATAAGAATCGGACATATATATCAATATAATTGATATTTTAGCTTTTTATCAAATAATATTTTATTACCATTATTATATTTAAAATTATATTATTTATACGGCCGGTCCGGCCAAAACGGCCGGTTTCATCCTTCAAACCGTCGGCCAAACCAAATCATCCGGTTTGAAAATTTTCAAACCAACCCGGCCAATCATTTTTCTCAAACCAGCCAAACCGACCAAATTAATTTGGTTTGGCCGGTTTGGCCGGTTTCGACCGAACCGTGCACACCCCTAATGAAAGATCCCTCCAATACTTGATCGATTCCATTACTTTTCTCATATTTTCATTTTCAAATTCGTTTGTGGATAGATCCATCAACCGTTGCCTGAAGCGGCGGTACGACAAACAAAGTTTGAACGGAAAATATCTAAAAATTCATCAACTCCGACCGGTTAAACGGAAAATATCTAAAAATTATTGCAGAGACAGAGCAAGTCTGAAAACCAAACGGCCTTCCTTAGCTTGAGTAAATTTAAACACACAACAACCAAAGACTCATCATCACTTCAATACGAAAAAGAAAAAAGAAACCAAAAAAAAAAAAAAAACCACCGGTCATTCACTCGAAAAGCTCGAGCTCCAGGGCAAACACCGGCGGCATAAAACACTAAACATAAATATAAAAAAAAACAACGTGAGGTTACGGGACATGTTCATGGTGATGATCATGAATCAATGCGGAGAGAAGAAGCGGACGGCGGCGTGGAAAGCTGCCTTCAGCATGCGGAAGAGGTCGGAGAAAATCCGGCGCTTGATGGCTCCACGGACTGCGGCGGAGCGGTTGTTGAGACGCGGCATTATATATCTTGTCGGAGAAATTCCCGGAGTCCGACCCTGTTTCTTTTTTTATCTTTCTAACTGGAAAATATGCAGGCGTCGTTTTATAAGGGGGAGAGAGGGGGAAGCTGAGAGAGAAAGAGAGAAGCAGGGACCTAATTGTCAAGTAAGGTGTATAATTTGGAAGTTTCGTGGTAAGTGGTAACCTATCTATAGGAATTCATTTACACAATTTTGTGAATAAATGTTCATTAGATATTAGAATATTGGGAAGGTCTTGGGTTAGGCAGGTCTAAACGATTTAGGCGGGTTTTATCCATTAACCCAAGCTTTAAGCGGGTTTTATCCATTAACCCAAGACCAAACCCATATAATATACCCTATTTGGGATGGGTGAACCCATTTGGGTAGGATAAAACCCGCCTAAACCGTTTAGGCCTGCCTAACGCAAGTTTTTGCCTAGAATATTAGAATTTGTATTGGTTTCTTCTCTTCAAAAGAGCCTATAATTGATATACTTTAAACTTTAAAGTGTACAATAACTATTTTTAATACAATATGGATTTAAAATGCAAAACTTGCATGTTTTCATAGATCTTTTATTTTAATAAATATTGGTAATTGATCATATATAATGAAAAATCTAATAAAAATAAATAATAACTGAGGTTAAATGATGTCATTGATTGGAATATAACTAAAATTGAGTTATAGATGGTAAACGTGATTGAGAAAAATAAATATTTTACTCAAAGATACACCTGGGTTGGTTTTAAGATATATGTACTTCCGGATTAAATTCTCTGTTCCACAATAGTGTTCTACATTCTCGATGATTAATTTTAATAATTATTTTACGAAAACTAAAATTAAATATAATACAATACACTCTAATTAATTTTTAAGAAAAAAAATCAATATTTTATAAGAACAGAAATTAAGGTTATTAATTAATCAGTTCTAGAATCAAATTTTAATTAAAAATTAAAAAATAACTATTAAAAAGTACTACATATATATGAATAAACCCAAGAATTAAAATTATAAAATTGTAGTATTAAATAAAAACTTATAATTTTAATTCTGGAAAATGATTACCAACCGAACCCTGTAATTTTTGCTTTCTCGAAGAAAATTCTTCAATCTTGCCATGTCATGACGGCGTCTATTAAAATACGAACTCTAAAAGGCCGCTTGCCATGTCATGACGGCGTCTCCTTAATATTAAAATACGAACTCTACACGGCCGCTCTTATATCTTTGATAGTATATTTTTATTTTATTATCCCACACAATAATTATATTTTTATTTAATGATGTTTGTTGATGTCGGTTTTTTATAGATAATATTTTAAAGTATACTTGAATAAAATGAAATTCTAAAATAGAGAAATAAATGCTAAAAATGAACTTTAAAGTTTGAATTGATTACACACAGTGGCAGCCCTGAGGCCGTGCGAGAGGTGCACCGTACTGGGGCCTCCGAAGTAAGGGGCACCATTTTAACAAAAATTATATGAGTTGGTCTCCTGAGAGACGGTCTCACTATTTTTTTTATTGTGAGACGGATCTTAATACATCATTTCAATAAATTAAATACATCATTTTATTTTTAAGAATTACATTATTTGCAACAAAGAAATACATCATTTGCAATAAAGAAATACATCATTTCATTAAACTCATATCACAATAAAAATGGTAAAACATCATTTGCAATAAAGAAATACATCATTTCATTAAATTCGTCTCACAATAAAAATGATGAGACCGTCTTATCTGAGACTTTGCCAAATTATATAGTATTAATAATATTATGGAGTATTAATTTAACTTGTAAGGGGCACCATTTAAAAAAAAAATATAAGATAAAATAACTTAATTTTTAACTTAATTAAAAGAATTATCAAAAAATTATATTTATCATAATAAAGGTGTTTAGCTCAAAATATATGAAATAAAATATTAAGATTTATTAAGATATCAAATAATATATTAAGATAATTATAGATATCAATAAAGATATTAAAATTTATATTATTCCTAATGGAACACGACAATCAAAACTTTGGCATCTGTTCTAAAATACAAAGCGAATGCTTTCTCTTCATTTTTCCATTACTTCTCTAGTTTTCTTTTTCTTTTTTCTTTTTATTTTTCGGTATCCTACAAATGAATTTTAGCAATAGCAATTTAATAATTAGTTAGTCCTTCATTTTTTCTTAAATAAATATTTTAGTTGATGTGAATTATTTTATGATTAAAATGTCGTGCAATTTTATTTAATCCTATAAGATTTTCTTGATGCATTGATGTTATTTCCTAGGTTTTTGCTTTAAATTTATTTGTTTAATTTTTTTAATATTTAGAGAGTGGTTTTTGAATTAAATTTGTTTGATTTTATTATTTTGTATTAATCAAATTAATATTATGTTAATCGTTCTTTGAGCTAGTAAATATTTATTTGTTTTGAAACAAATAAAATTGATGATGAAACATCTCAAAATGTTTATTTAAAAAAAGCGAGGATAATTATTTTTAAATGATAATTATGCCTTTAGTTTATATGATATTATTTAAATTTTTTTATTTTATTTGATGTTTATTTAAAAATGAAGTGATAAATAGTTGTGAAGGATTCTTATTTTTGAATATTTAAAATGGGATAGATGATTTTAAATATATTTTATATTATATTTTATTAATAATTTATAACTAATTAAATAGGGGCACCAAATATTTTTTCGCACCGGGCCTCAAAATTTACAGGGCCGGCCCTGATTACACAAAACCTTAAATGTTTTTTTTTTAAAAAAAGAGTATTCAATGTTTTTATAATCATAAATGCTAGTTATTTATAGATTTTTAGCTACGAGTTGTATCTCTGGTGAAGAGAAATATATTTTCAGCTGAAGCAATTACTTGAACGGTCACATCACTTTATATGTCGACACTTCTCACCAAACCGTATGACCCCGTCGGCTCCTGAGCTTTTTTTTACCTCAAAATGAGTCATTCGAACAGAGATGTTGTTAGTCCCCGATCAGAGTGATTATAGTTGCAGCGGAATATTAAATAGGTCTTGTACTTATCTTGCTTAGGTCACGACTTAGCAAGCTTTTATGAAATATATTTAAGCTCGAATATTGTTAGGATTCACTTAGAGTTATACGACAACACTTGATGTGTTGTTGTTTAAAAATAAGCAATAAGTAATAAAACAGTAAACAGTAGAAAGACACAAGGTTTATAGTGGTTCAAACAATTGTTCTACGTCCACTCTTCAGTCCACTAATTGGAAATCCACTAAGATTGATTATAAAGGTCAGGCTCAATCTCTAGCAGTGGTCAGCTCCTCCGTCTGAACACTGCGCACCTTCAAGCACCTCAATCGTCAATCTTCTCGACACCTCTTAGAGTGAGGACACACCTACCTTCTCTGTCTGGACGCCGGAATAAGAGCTTTATAGTTCTTCCTGGAGCTTTCTACACTTGCGGCAATAGCCCGTAATAATCAACCTTGCAGATCAAGGTGATTGCTAGATTCTTTCTAGGATAGAAAGAATCCCAAAGATAACCTTAGAAGCGAGCTTCAAAGGTCTCGAGATAAAATCGGGAGGTTTTACAAAGCCTCAATTAGTGTATGATCGGATTTTGAATTCGGCAGTGAGTAAGAGAGATCTCGCGTAAGCTTATGAATATTTGAATTTGCCGAACTTCTTGTGCTTTCGTGAAACCTCCTAATTATAGGTGAAGATTCAAACATCCCATTTGAATCTTATCCGTTAGACACTTATTGTCTGCTTGCCAATCTCTGTTCTTCCTTTTTCTGAGAAGTGAAGAGACTCTTTAGATCTCCTCTGTGTCTGATTGGCTCTTTCCTAAGTAGCCGATTATGTCAGAACTGGTCTTTGAGATTAATTCTAGAAATCTTATTTTTGTCTATTGATAATTCTTTCTTTTGATTCCTTACTCTAAGTTCACTGTTGAGTTCAAGCTCTCAGCAGTTGTATTTATCAGTTGCTGAGTCCAAGCTCTCAGCAGAATGACTGTTGATTGCTGAGTCTAAGCTCTCAGCAGAATGCCTTATGTTTGTTGTATTTGGGTCAGCAGACAAGAGAGAGATAATGATTTCAAATCTCTCAAAAGGCGGGATTATCAGATTGACGGTAGCAGCTGTGAAGTCTACATTAATTAGGAGAATGACTGTTACACAGGGTGGTGACAAATAAGCTGATGCCACTTTAGCCACGCGCAACTTTCCATCATCGTGGGACGTAAGGCAAACCGTCACAAAATTACCCAACCGTTGATTTTTCCCACATCAGAAAGGAGATCCAACCGCTCATTCGAAGCTGATTACTTCTTTCATATAAAGAAAGTTGGTTTGGGATTTCAGAAACCCTATTACTCCTTATACTTCTTATTTCAAAATTTCTTCGTCTCTCTATCTTTTTTGAGTTCAGGAAAATTATCAAACGATAAAATCATCCAAACGTACTAATTCCCCTGCCGAATCATCAGGAAGGCCACACATTCCCGGCGAACCAGAATAGTTTCAGCCGATGTTCACAGGTGTGTTAAAAAAGGAACAGATTGATGAATCTAGTCCCTATGGTCGTATGGTGGCAATTGTTCATGGTTGAGCACAAGGCAAGCTCACCATTGAACAACGAAGAGCAGCACAGGTTAAGTAGGACAAGATACTCTACGAGCCCCTGTTTAGAAAGCATTTTTGTACAAGGCTTATGAAAAATGGGATCATGAAGGACTTCTGAAGTACCTGTTTGCAGAACCCCTCAAGTTCTGACCTCACATAGTCGCAGAATTCTTTGCAAGGGCTGTGATTGACAAGAGTGAGAAATTCTTCACCACGAGCGTCTTAGGCACCAATTTTTGTACAAGGTATGGCCTGAGATTAGATGGAGAAGATGTTGCCACTTACAAGGTGAATGATGATGAAGAGATGAAGAAGCGATGACTCAGGTAGAAGTTGGACACATGTAAGAAACCATGGAAGGTAGCCGCTCCTTTGAGATTATTGGATGAACCTATGAAGAGCCTAGCGCAAATTGTCATAAGAATGCTTGTAGAAGTGGGCTCACTTTCAGAATTGAGTGCTAAGAAATTTGCTATGATGATGGCCATAGAAGACCAGATTCGAGGGAATTGGGCAACCTTCATCTACACCAAATGGCTGGCGTATGTCTACAAGAACAAGAACATAAAGACGGAGCATACATTCACTCAGGACGTGGGTTTTGAACTTAAGATAAGTCATTTTCTTGAGAGCCTTATACCCAAAGCAATGATTCGATCTTAGTAGATTTGTATCGATTATTATCCTTTATCCTTGCTTCTAGATTCTACTAGATAAAATAATCTTTCAGCTCCTATTTTTGGTATTTTAGTGTTTGTAGGCTATGATCATCAACCCATCATAGCTCATTCACTTTCATCACAAACATATGCTGATTTGCCTCTCTCACAAGTGCTTAACTTTAATTTGTAGGGTCAATATTGATCATCTTTGGTTTGCCCAGTTTGAAAAAAAGTTGTCTCCTACATTCGATCCATTTATGTACTTGTCATTAAGAGATGATGAAACACTGTTTGAAATCATCTCTCAATTGCAAAGTTTACATTTATGAGCACATTTACCTCGATATTCATTCTGCCATTTCCTTCATGATTCTATTAAATATTTCAGCATATATATAAAGCGAAATACTTAAATATCTATTATCTAAGTTTTTTGAAATCTATATATATATTAAAACAAAACCGGGGGACAAATATGTAAAATACTATAAAATAACTAATATAGTTGATATAATAACCGTAAAATAACTATACATATATCTATATCTATATAATATACTAAAGGAGTTCCGGTCAATTCCCTCCAAAATTCTAAAAGACCGTGCACATTAAAAAACTCTAATAAAAGCCTAAATGTATTTTTCCTTTACAATTTTTGTATTTGCATATAATTTATTTATTCTAATATATTAATATTTTTCAATCATAAAATAAGTCTTTATTTAATATTTTATAACAATAATATATAATTATAAATATATTTAATATTATAATAATATAACATTTTAAAATAAGAATAATAATATTATAATAGTTTTGGTTAATATGATCATTATTAAAAATAGTGGATATTTAAAATAATAATAAAATAAATAAAAAATAATTATAAAATAACATAAGATAAAAAAATAAGAAATAAATAATTTGTTATTGAGATTTGCGAATGATAAATGTGAATGAAATCCACCATTTTGGAGGGTTTGTAATTTCATAATATTTGAGTATCATTCTCATTCATACATTTTCATTTCTTTCAACAGAACGGTGTATTTCGAAATTTCCTACATCCACCAACCTAATGAATCATTATTATATTGTTAAAACTCTACATATAAAATATGTCCGTGCAACGCACGGGTGTATTTCTAGTAATATACTAAAGGAGTTCCGATCAATTCCCTCCAAAATTCTAAAAGACCGTGCACGTTAAAAAGTTCTAATAAAAGCCTAAATGTATTTTTCCTTTACAATTTTTGTATTTGCATAAAATTTATTTATTCTAATATATTAATAATTTTCAATCATAAAATAAGTCTTATTTAATATTTTATAACAACAATATATAATTAAAAATATATTTAATATTATAATAATATAATATTTTAAAATAAGAATAATAATATTATAATAGTTTTGGTTAATATGATCATTATCAAATCCCTCCAAAATTCTAGAAGACCGTGCATATTAAAGTTCTAATACATGCCAAATATATTTATTGAGTTTCCTTTACAATATTTTGTATTGTTATGAAGTTTATTTATTCTAACATATTAATATTTTAATCATAAAATAGTTTTTTATTTAATATTTTATAACAATAAAATTATAATAATATAATTATTGTAATATTTCAAAATAATAATAATATTGTTATAATAATTTTGGTTAATATGATCATTATTAAAAACAGTGGAAGATTTAAAATACTAATAGAATAAATAAAAGATAATTATAAGATAACACGAGATAAAAAAAATAAGAAATAAATAATTTTGTTATTCAAATTTGCGATTGACAAATGAGAATGAAAGTCTCCATTTTGGAAGGTTTTGTGATTTCATAATATTTGGGTATCATACTATTATTCTTATTCATACATTCTCATGTCCTTCAATCAAATGGTATATTTCCAAATCATTCAATTATCTCATTCCTACATCCACTAACTAATATATTTTTAAAACTCTCTACATAAAATATGTTCGTGCAACGCACGGGTGTATTTCTAGTCTATATCTATATAATATACTAAAGAAGTTCCGGTCAATTCCCTCCAAAATTCTAAAAGACCGTGCACATTAAATGTATTTTTCCTTTACAATTTTTGTATTTGCATAAAATTTATTTATTCTAATATATTAATATTTTCAATCATAAAATAAGTCTTTATTTAATATTTTATAACAACAATATATAATTATAAATATATTTAATATTATAATAGTATAATATTTTAAAATAAGAATAATAATATTATAATAGTTTTGTTTAATATGACCATTATTAAAAATAGTGAATATTTAAAATAATAATAAAACAAATAAAAAATAATTATAAAATAACATAAAATAAAAAAAATAAGAAATAAATAATTTGTTATTGAGATTTGCGAATGATAAATGAGAATGAAATCTACCATTTTGGAGGGTTTGTAATTTCATAATATTTGAGTATCATTCTCATTCATATATTTTCATTTCTTTCAACCGAACGGTTTATTTCGAAATTTCCAACATCCACCAATCTAATGAATCATTATTATATTGTTAAAACTCTACATATAAAATATGTCCGTGCAGCGCACGGGTGTATTTCTAGTAATATACTAAAGGAGTTCCAGGATTTTCTCTCCAAAATTATTGATAAACGTGCACAAATTTAAATAAAAAATTATTAAATAAAGTAATGATATTTTTACAATTATTAGTTGATGATTGAAATATATCAATTTATATATGTTTTAAAATTTATACATGTTAAAATTTAAAAAAATATCAAAAAAATGAATAGATATTATTAAATTTAAAATTTATTTTCATACATTTATATAGTACCTAATTAGTATTATTTTAATTAAGTAAATTACACTATAATCTCTTTACTGAAACATGATAATTTTTTATTTGAAATAGAAACATAAGTTATTATTCAATAAAATGAATAATATTATGAATAAGATTATTTATATATTATTTTGAATAATATTTATTCGCGCAACGCGCGGGTGTGAATCTAGTAAATATTAATAAATATTCCCAAATCTTTCCAGTTTCTTTTTAAATTTTCAACAATGTGTCCGTATATTTTTTTATTTAGTTATTTATAATGAGCAAATTATTTAAATCTATATATATATTAGAAAAAATCTAATTAGCTTGGTTTTTTATTTTCCACCCGTTATGTTCGTTAATTTTTGCACTAAAATTAATGCACTAACTTATTTAACTCAACTAATAATAAAATATTGTTTTTTTAATTCACGTATCAATTTAATTATTTTTAACCTAATAACTATATTCCACAAATATAGTCAGATTTAAACAGTATTGAGATATTGATATCTTTTGAAATTTTTTTAATTTAATATATTTCATATATTTTATCCATCAATCTATATTATATTAAAATAACAACGGAGAGCATAATTGTAAAGTTACCGTTGTACTTATGATTTATTAATTGAACTTATATTTACTCTAAGACATTTAATTGTATTTTTAATATATGAAAATGTAAAAAATTATATATTTCATAATTATATATATATATATATATATATATATATATATTGAACTTATTATTTTTATTAATATCTTCTCAAAATCTTCGTTCAAAACGTATGATTTTATTGTAATTATTTAAGGAAAATATACTATAAAGATTTATGAAAATAAATAATTATTTTACTTAACTTATCTATCAATTAATCTTATATTATTTCATTATATATTCTTATATGTATTGTTAGAGTATTTTAAAATCAAATCTGAAACAACGGTAAATAAACATGAAATTTGCTATTTTAATGCGTTAAAATTCAAAATGTATTGGAATATAAAGTTGTACAATAAAAATGAACGATGAAAAAAATAGATTATTGTAATAATTTTACGATAAAACAAAAGAATATATTATTTTAGAGATCAAGTTATATTTTAAAATGAATCAAAAAATGGAAAAAAAATTATTACATCACAGTATAGCTAAAATAAATTAAATTGTGTAATATTAAGATGTAAGACTACTCCTACAAAAATATTAGTGTGTCACGCTATATTATAAAACAAGATAAATCTTAAAACTATTAAAATGCATTACAAAACCAAAACAAAACAAGAAATAATATTAATGCATCACAGTACTTCAATATATGTATTATTCAAGAAGACAAATAAAAGTGATTCATCCACTTTTTATTTTTTATTTGTAATGTACAAATCTATTTAAATATATATTTATCAAATAAAATATGATAAATATTCCATAAAAAAATGATATGACTAACCAACCTAAGGTTACAATCATAAATCAGTTTCATATTTAATTGATTATACTTTAATAAGATTATTTGTTGAAATAATATTTATAAGAAAACTAGGAAAATCTTCGTAATTTGCGTTAATAATTAATTATATGCTAATATCATTTTTAACTTATAAGTATAAAGTGCTATGTAATTAAATGTAACAACCCGAAACTTTTTAACATTTTTGTAACTCCCTTTATAAAATAAATTATTAATTATTATTGTTTAAATCATTAAATTTCAATAAATGATAACTCATTAATTATTATTATTTACAAAATTCTACACATGTCCTAAATTAGTGCCTAAGATAATTCTAGGAATTTATTTACAAAATTCTACACATGTTCTAAATTAGTGCCTAATATAATGCTATGTATTTATTTCCTCCATCAATTCAAGCAAGCATTTTCACCCTAAAAATAGCTATGCATTTCCATTCCCCAAACTCGTCAAGCATTGTCGTTTTGAGCTCTAAAAGGCTGCGCGCAAGGAACTAACTACGTTGTTCTATTTTCAAGCAAGTTTAAAAGTCAAGGTGGGGAATCTATGTGTGATAAATCATTTTATCCATGTTATACTTTAATGCAGGTACCTATTATTAGCAGACGGGCTAACCACGAGATAAGCCGACGGGCTGCCTACATGTTCTATTAGCTACGTTTACCTTGCTTTAATTGTATAACTTGGATAAGTTGAATTCACCACTGAGTTTATAACACTCACCCCGAAATTATTACTATTTTTTTAGGCTAACATATCGGGCGATGGGCTAGAGGCAGATGATGGCTACGGAGTTTTTCATTAAAACTATTTGTATATTTTCAGTTCATTTTATTTAAAAGAGTTGTCTTTTGCAAATGTTCTACTATTATTTCTTAATTAAAGGGTGTTTTACTATTATTTATTTTACTACGAAATTGGGGTGTTACATTAAATGAGGGTATTTGCATTTTTTATAGTTAAAAAATAGTTAGAATCGTTACAAAGTATTATTGGGTAGAATATAATGTGTAAAAAATAATTCCTAAATTATCAGCTAAAATATCAAATAGTTTGAACACATTTTTTTTATTAATTAATAAACAATAATTTTGTAATTATAATCTCATATATATCTATTGAATTGAAAGCAAGATTTTTTTTTAATTAAGGAAACAAAAAGATCTTAAGAAAATGTAATAAAATTTAGCATTATTTATTATAAAATAAAATAATAAGTAACAAATAATAAAGGAATTCGTAAAATAAATGTAAACATAATAGCAAATGGACATATAATTAGATTACAGTATTTCAAAAAAATCTATTAATAGATTTTTTAAAAATAAAATAATTTTTAAAAAATATATATATATCAAATCATAATACAGTCGCAAATGAGTTATTGCAAAATAGCAACTGACCATGTATAAATGCAATCAAAAATTTGATTTTATTCATTAAAGTGTTAATATTATAGTAGTTAATGAAAAAATATAAATTTCGTAACAAGAAATTCAATAATAAATTTATCTTCGCTATAGAATATAAATTAACAACACATGAAAATATTACAATTTTGAAACGAGATGCTATGAGGTATATGCATTATCGTGACGACCATATTATGATATCATAATTGAAGACATTAAAAGTTGATGAGAGAGTGAGATTAAATGTATAAACCTCCAACATATTCGACAGTAGCAAATCAAATTTCTTGTCAAGAAATAGGAGGTTCAAGTTTAATGTGTGAAAAGTATACATTAATGCGCATAGTAAAATATTTATCCAAAGATGCAAAAATAATTTACATAATTATATCAGTTCGAAAAATTTGTTTATTCTAAAAATATTGATTGGAAAGTGAAAGGTTCAAAGTTCAAGGTTTTTAGTAATAAATGTTAAAAATTAGCACACACGAATAAAAATATTTAACGATGAAAGTTATAAAATATGAAGTAAATCCATCCTTTTATCTATATATATATATATATATATATATATATATATATATATGTTTTTTGGAATTTAAAAAATAATATATAAATATTGTTTTGAATTAGAAACTAAAACGAGTCTCACAAAATATTATTTTAAAGTTCCTAACATATTAAACAAAATACATATTATTTGCCAATAAAGAATTTAAAATTGACATTATTTTCTATCAAAATGCACTATGTCTCATCGTCTCGCACAAAAATACTGTCCTGCACAAGTTTTTGGCAAATTATTTAGCATTAAAAGTTATTGATATCCTTTGCCGTAGCCTGAAGCGGCTCACCGTTCGTCGTCGTTACTTACTACTACGTTTGAACGGAAAATATCTAAACATTCATCAACTCGCACAATTGAACGGAAAATACAGAGTGAGTTTGATTCAGATGATGAAAATCAAACGTAAACACACAACGATCATAGACTCACGACTTAATTCAATTCGAGGAAAATAATCACCGGCGGTAATTCACAGCTCGATCGAGCTCCTTTCCAATCACCGCCGCCGGTGAAATAAAACACTAAACATACGTATAAGAGAAACAACAACAACAACAACAGAGGCATCTTCATGTTCATGGTGATATTGATCATGAATCAATACGGAGCGAAGAAGCCGACGACGGCGCGGAAAGCTGCCTTCAGCATGCGGAAGAGATCGGAGAAGATCCGGCGCTTGATGGCTCCACGGACTGCGGCGGGGCAGTTGTTGCGGCGCGACATTTTCTTGTCGGAGGTCTGCCCTGTTTTTTTTTTTTTTTTTTTTTCTTACTGGAAAACATGCACTGCGTCATTATATAATAAGGGAGAGGCAGCAGGGGCTTAAATGTCATGTTTGTGTATATTTTTGAAGTTTCGTGGTAAGTGGTAACTTGGTAGCCCTTCAAAGATTTAGGCATCACAGACGGGAATATCTCAGCCCTTGGATTGTTTTGATCCAATGGTTGAGGAAAAACATTAATTGTTAAACAATAAGCATAATATATACATGCGATAATGACAATTAAGTATGATATAAATTAAGCATAACTTATATAAATTACTAAGCATAAAAATTTGAAGAAAAAGATCTTGAACATTGATATTCTTTTTTAGATAAATAGTGTATTTTGAAAATTATTTTGTGTTTCTCTCTGTTTTTTTTTTTTTTTTTTTTGTAGCCATGAACTAATTTTATTAGACTTGGATTGTGGATCCTGTTTTGGCTAGTGCTTTAAAGTTTGCTGAATTAATATTATTGAGAGTCTGAATCCTTATTTGTGTGAGGTGGTTCTTCCTTGTTATGTCTGTTGAGCTTGACCACAATGGATTTCTGATTCTGGTTTAGAAAAATTAGGATTAGGAGTAGACTTCACTTGATACATGATTTACACTTTGGAATATGTTGAAATTGTGTCTGTGTCTGCTAGAAATGGACCATATATAGGCTTAATTAACATTGATCTAGTCGATTCTCACACCAATAAAATAGTAATTCCACTACGCTCACAAACATTGGTAATTCACTCGAAAAGCTAGGTCGAGATCCTTTCAAATCACCGGTGACATAAAACACTAAACATACATACATACATATATAAGAACAACAACAACAACGGAGACGGAGACGTACATCTTCATGGTGAACATGAATCAATGCGGAGCGAAGAAGCTGACGGCGGCGCGGAAAGCTGCCTTCACCATGCGGAAGAGGTCGGCGAAGATCCGGCGCTTGATGGCTCCACGGCAGCTGTTGCGGCGCGACATTTTCTTGTCGGAGAAATCCCCGGAGTCCGACCCTGTTTCTTTTTTTTTTATCTTTCAAAATGGAAAATATGCTGCTCTAGGAAATATACGTGTGCAGGCGTCGTTTTATAAAGGGGAAGGGGGTGATGGTGGGGGAATCATGAAAGGTGGAAAGTGTGGTTTCAAGTTTTCATTGTTTCAATAACAATGAAATTTGAATAAATTAATTATTAAAATTTGAGAAATCTGAACCCTTGGTTGGTCTAGTCCAATGGTTGAGAAAAGAATTAATTATTAAACATTAAGCATAACACATATGATAATGACAATCAGGCATGATATAAATTGAGCCTAACTTATAAAGTTATCGACCATAAAATATGAAAGAATAAAAAATGTATTTAATTGTTTTATTTTTAAAAAAAGAGAGAGAATTGTCGATTCAGGACCCAAAAGATAGTTAAATTGTTAATCCAGGACCCGAAAGATCAAACAATTTTTAATCCAGGACCTGATATTGAGGTCATGGATTGAGAATTGTATGATCTTTTGGGTCATGGATTGAGAATTATTGTGATCTTTCAGGTCCTGAATTGACAATTAATCTCTTGGGTTCTGAATCGATAATTAAACTATCTTTCGGGTCCTGCATTGATAAAACTCCAAAAATTAACTATTAGAATTATATAAAACTACATATAATATTACTTTATATATTTATATGTATCCAGTTAATTAATTATAAATTACATTAGTTATATAATAATCATACTTATATTATTAAACTACCTAAAATAATATATTACTATATATAGTAGATGTATTTTGTGGCGAAAATGTTTATAGAAAGGGTTCTACCTTTATATGATATAATAATAGAATTAACTTTATTCATAATACAGATTTTTAGAATATATTCTAAAATATTGGAAGTATGAATAACCCTTAAACCCAGTAGTATTTTAGAATAGATTTTATTAACAAATATTTTATGCAGTGAGTCGATCCTTTCATTTAATTTTTTTATTTATTAAAGATATAATAAGTCAACACGTAAACGATGGTTTTATTCTAAATGCATAAATTTTTAGAAGTTAGATACTGAACATAGTTTGAACTACATAAAATTTCGCTTTTTAATTCCTACAAATGCTATAATTTGGGTACAATTATAATTGACGCGTATAGTGGAACACGTTATCTTATTTTCTAAAAAAATGTTATTTTTTCACATCGATGAATGTAGGGAAGGTCTTGAGTTAGGCAGACCTAAACGATTTAGGCGGGTTTTATCCATTAACTCAAGTCCAAACCCATATAATATATCCTAATTGGGATTAATAAACTCTATTTAGGATGGGTCAACCCATTTGGGTAGGATAAAACCCGCCTATCGCAAGTTTTTGCCATGAATGTATAGCATTATTTTGAATACCAAACAATATTATGAGCAGACTTGGGCAAACTAGACGTTTTTTTTTTTTTTTTAGGAATTGTGCAAACTAGACGTAATCGAGTTATAATTTTGAATATTTTATTATTGATCGAACTAATCCAAAACAAAATTTCCCCTCCACTTTTTAACCCCTCGTTCCTTTTTTATTGTCTGATTTAATTTTAGTATAATAATTAAGACATAGAAGTACAAAATGAATTGAGTGGAATTAATATTTTATTATTAAGTGTAAAATAAGATTATTAAACTTAATTACTTAATTTAGGTCCATTTTGTTTATAATTTTTATGTTTTGCTTAACTGGCTCAATAGTAAGAATATAACTTAGTGTTTAGCATATATAAAAACAAGCAAGGAAATATTAAAACTCTCTCTCTCTTCTCTTTTTCCTTTCTTCTTCGATCTTGTTTCTCTACTTTTATCTCCAAAGTCTCTCTCTCCCTACTTTTATGTAAATTTAGAGTGTAAAATCAACAAACAAACGACAACTTTGCATTGATAAATTGCCAAATATATGTCTCCTATTCGGGATACAGTGGTGAAATATTTTATCTATGATTAAGTAATCATAATTTAAAACTTATCTGGAACATATAGAATTATAGATACATATGAATTATTATTATTTTTTTAAAAAAATTGCCAATTAGTCAGACCCTTCTTTTTCTCTCCCTCTTCATTTTCAAATTTCTTTCATATGAACCGCGCCTAAGAGGCTCACCGTTGGCGGATCTACCATGGAGTTAGGGGAGCTCCAGCCCCTGGCCCTTAGTCAGATTTATTTATTTTTCGTTTTTCTAGTATTGTGATTCCGTATTTTATGAGATAGCTTCTTTTTTAGTTAATAAAAAATATATGAAAATAAGAAAAAATGTGATATGAAAGAGTTAAGATAGAGATTTAGAAAAAATAAAAAAAATCAACCCTAACGAAAATTTTCTGGATCCGTCACTCACCGTTACTACTATCATTAAACAAAGTCCTTGATTTTGGATTCAACCACAGTTAGTGCATTCATCATCTCCGGCCGGTGCTCAGTTGAACGGAAAATATATATCTAAAAAATTTTGCAAATAAAAAGAAAGATTACTTTGGATGAAAAACAGACAGCCTTAGCTACGTACAGTAAACACACAATTACGACAGTCGTCACTCCAAAAGCTCGACCTCGTTTCCGATCAAAACACCAAACACACACACACACACAGATATATATATATATATATACTCAGCAGGACTGGAGCGGAAACGGGGGCATTTTCCAGGTGATGATCAGTCACGGAGGGCGGCGGGTCGGAAAGCTGCGGCCAGCAAGCGAAAGAGATCGGCGAAGATCCGGCGCTTGATGGCTCCACGGACTGCGACGGGGCAGTTGTTGAAACCCGACATTTTCTTTCCAGAATCAGACAGTTTGTTGATCATCTCATCCATTTTCATCACCTTCTCTTTCCTTTTTTTTTTTTTTTTTTTCTTTTTCTCGAATCCTTAACTATAAACTATGATGCTTTTGGTAGAGAGAGAGAGAGAGGGGGAGGTGGTTATTTATAGTTGTATACAGAAGGTTCCTACTTCTGTAATGTCGTTGTGGAGGAATTGAAGGAAGTTTCATGGAATCATCAATGATGGATCTTTGCCGCTTTGACTCCACTCGCGCGCGCTGACATGTAGTTGCATATATATTAATTACAAATTCACAATTTCATAAATAATTATTCACTAAAAAGAATTATGAATTTTATCAACTTTTTACTAATTTTTTTAATATTAATAGAGCCTAATATTGATATATTTCTCAAGTGTTTTAAAAAGAAGTAACTCGGAGTTTAGGCTACATATATAAATGATTGCTTGCTTTGTAACTATCTTATTGAGCATCCATGAGCAATAGAACTCCCTCCGTCCCACTTTAATAGTCTCATTTCACATTTTCGTGCGTCTCACTTTAATAGTCTCGTTTCTAAAAAGGGTAACTTTTTCACACTCAACAATAAAATATTAATTCCACTCAACTCATTCTACACTCACATGCCTTGGTTATTGTGCCAAAAGCAAATGAGACTATTAATCTGGGACGGAGGGAGTATATCTTTTGATTTTTTATTTTATTTTGCACTTATCTATTTTGTAACACTTTATTATTTATTTTCTTTAAATTATTAAAATTAAAAAAATATTTTGTTGCTTTTGGTTCGGTTATTTCGGTTCGGTTCGGTTATTTTTTTTTAATATTTCGGATTTTCGATTCGGTTGTTCTTTTTTCAGACTGAAATAACCGAATAACCGAATTTATATATATATATATTATTAATAAATATATAATATATATTTAAATTAATATATAATTATATTATTTTATTTTATTCATTTATTAAATTTATATTAAAATTAGGTTATAACTGAAAACCGAATAAGAATTTCGGTTCGGTTATTTTGTTAATTCAGTTCGATTACCTCAAATATAAATTTGGTTATTTTGGTTCGAATATTTTACAGGTCAAAATCAAACCGAATACTCACCCCTACTTTCCACCAGTGAATGATATTGCGTGTAATTTAATTTGATGATTCCATAAAAGTTCAAATAAATAAATATTAAAAGTTGACCATAGAAAGCACAATTATATTTTTTTCTCTTAATTTGTAACAAAACCACGGTCGTTTACTTTTAATAAACAAATTAAGACCGCTTTAAAATCCGATCAATATCGATTATATTTTCTTGTGAAACTTAATACTAGTACTACTTTTACTTATTTGTGCAGTATCATAGACAAAAAGAATTCAAGATTAATACATCCATTAATTAATATGATAATATCTTATATGTTATACGTTATTTTATTTTAGATTTAAAATGCCCACTCACGATAGAAATAAATAGTTACTAGTTAACCTCTACTATGTATATATCTAGAGTTGAAATTCAATACTAAAAATAAAATTGACACTAAATTATAATGAATTTGAGCCATTAGATTGATCACATTAATAAAAATATTAATTATTAACAAATAAGTGTAATTTATCAAAATATAATATATACATATATATATATATATATATATATATATATCAATTAAATATATATATATATA
This sequence comes from Plectranthus barbatus, assembly GCA_026898455.1. NCBI lineage: Eukaryota > Viridiplantae > Streptophyta > Magnoliopsida > Lamiales > Lamiaceae > Plectranthus > Plectranthus barbatus. The sequence goes on along the minus strand of JAPKLW010000583.1, from coordinate 414,753 downwards.
TATATATATATATACATTTACCTCGATATCCATTCTGCCTTTTCTTCATGATTCTATTAAATATTGCAGCATATATATAAAGCGAAATACTTAAATATCTATTATCTAAGTTTTTTTTAAAATTCACAATTATTTTCGCCCCGACCGAAATATAAATTGTTCATTTTTTTTTTAACATTTATATTACAGTTATCAAAGTAAAATACTTAAATATTCATTTTAGATGTAGATCTCAACATCATCACAAAAATCATTGGAGCAAAATGATTATTAAATAAATTTTGTACTTTTTTGTATTTTTTGCATTGTGTTTATAAAAAGAGATAGTATTATTTATTTATAATAATTAATCCGTCCAATAGTTTTTTGGATATATTTAAATAATATATAATTTTATACTTTGGTTTCTTTTTATTTAATTAAAAAATAATAATTTCAACCATTCGTGATTGATTTTTCATTTCAGATGCATACACTTTTAGAAGTTTGAAATTTAATATATTTTTAAAATACAAATTTCTGTGTTTCATTTTTCAACATATGTAATAATTTTTCAATCAAAATTGACGCATTTTTTAAACACTTTATCTGGTTTTCCCAAAAAAAAAAATAATAATTTCTACATCAATGAAAAAATATGTCATTATTATAAATACTTCAAATAAACTAGCATATAGATGAAATCGAGATCCCTGTAGAGAACTTATAATGTATATTTAATGAGTTGGTCTCTTGAGAGACGGTTTCATTATTTTTTTTATTATGAGACGGACCTTAATACATTATTTCAATAAGTTAAATACATTATTTTATTTTTAAAAATTACATTATTTGCAATAAATAAATACATCATTTACAATAAAGAAACACATCATTTCATTAAATTCGTCTCACAATAAAAATGGTGAGACATCATTTGCAATAAAGAAACACATTATTTCATTAAATTCGTCTCACAATAAAAATGATGAGACCGTCTCATATGAGAATTTGTCATATTTAATATTTCATTTTCAGATTTGTAATTTGTGGATTGCCGGATGTCAATTAAGCCCGAAACCGATAGGTTAAAGTGCGGATTAGGGACAAAAAATTTAAACCAATATTTTTTTTTACCGAACGGGCCTGATCCACCGGGCTCATGGGCCAAACGGGCTGAACCGTCAGGCCGCGGGTCAGCCCGTCGGTCCAAGCAAAAATTTGTTTGTAATTTCAGCCCACCCAGCCTACTACTAATTACATTTCACACCCAAATATATTTAAGCCCATGTGTAATTTAGTTTTTATTCATGACCCAAATCTTTGTTAATAAAAGTTCTATTGGCCCAATACATTTGTGGGCGTATATTTTTATGTTTAACTTATAAAATAATAATAATAATTTTATAAATAATAATGACAACAATATTATATTGGATCTTATATATTTTATTCAAATTTAATAGTTTGAATTTCATAGTTCTTTCGAATTCCTTGAATCATCAAGTTATATAATTTTATTGAGTTCAAAAAATTAATAAATATCCATGGGATTTTTTAAATTATTTAATTATAGAGTTAAAACATTGGTAAAATAAATATATTTTTAAGTTGATAAATAAAAAAGATTGTTATGTATTATGATTTTTTTTTAAAAAAAAGAGAATAAATAGTTTATACTTTATTAGAATTAAATATTTTATGTTATAGAAAATATTAAAAACTAAAAATAATTAATAAATTCGTCAGCCCGATGGGTTAGCCCGAAAACCGAAGGGTTAGGATTAGTATCGAAATTTTTTAGCCCGAAAAAATTTCAACCCGAATCGACCCGGACCGAATAGTCCGCTGCCCGATTGATATCCCTTGCGGTAGCTTGAAGCGGCTCACCGTTAGTCGTCATTACTTACTACTACGTTTGAACGGAAAATATCTAAAAATTCATCAACTCGCACAATTGAACGGAAAATACAGAGCAAGTTTGATTGAGATGATGAAAACCAAACGTAAACACACAACGATCATACACTCACCACTTAATTTAATTCACTCGATGGAGCTCCTTTCCAATCACCGCCACCGGTGAAATAAACACACTAAACATATCGTATAATAAGAAAAACAACAACAACAGAGGCATATTCATGTTCATGGTGATATTGATCATGAATCAGTACGGAGCGAAGAAGCCGACGGCGGCGCGGAAAGCTGCCTTCAGCATGCGGAAGAGATCGGAGAAGATCCGGCGCTTGATGGCTCCACGGACTGCGGCGGAGCAGCTGTTGCGGCGCGACATTTTCTTGTCGGAAAACTTCCCTGTTCCTTTTTCTTTAGAAGAGGATGCACTGCGATATTACAAGGATGCTCTGCGTTATTATATAAGGGAGAGAGAGAGGGGAGAGGCAGCAGGGGCTTAAATGTCATGTTTCTGTATATTTTTGAAGTTTCGTGGTAAGTGGTATGGTACGTGGTAGTAGTAGCCCTTTGAAGATCATCAAGATTTATGCATAAAAAACGGGAATATCTCAGCCCTTGGATTGTTTTGATCCAATGGTTGAGAAAAAACATTAATTATTAAACAATAAGCATAATACTACATGCGATAATGACAATTAAGTATGATATAATAAATTAAGCATAACTTATAAATTACTAAGCATAAAAATTTGAAGAAAATGATCTTAGACCATTGATTTATTTATTTTTAGATAAACGGTGTAGATTTATTTCTACTCCACACAAATTCACTATTGGATATATCCCCTCCCTCTCTCTCTCTCTCTCTCTCTATATATATATATATATGGTTAACCACTTCTCATATGTTATCTATTAACTCAAATTTGATGCACTAATTAGACAAACTAGTTACATTATATAGGCAAATTAGGTGTATTACGAAGATAATGCACAAAACTGTTATAGATAATATAATGCGATAATCATGTGTTAATAAGCTTTTAGGATGATGTAATATTGCATGCAATATAATATACTATATTGCATAAAGATATAATCATATATTATCCACCTCCTCCCATGTGCTAATTTTGCATTTCTTTATGTAATACAATAAATAAATAATATTAAGTGATATGTTGTGTAGAGGTAAATATAAATAAATATTTTATTAAATAGTTGGATTACTGATTACTGAAATGGATAGAAGCTGGTTTGTCTAGCACTTTCAAGCCTTTGAAAAATGCTTAGCTCAAGATTTTATCCATTTTCGTAAAAGGAAAAAAAAAAGAAAAAGAAATGAATGGATTATAAAGAACTTATGGTCTATTTGATACATGTAAGGCGTTTAAAATACTTGTGCTCCGAATTTAGGATTTTTAAAATAAAAATAGATTAATTAAAATTCAAACTTACAATATATTGAATACAATATACTCCCCCTTCCCGTCATATTAAGCATGGAGGGAGAAGGCACAATAATCAATATTGATTAGTATAGTAAAATTAATATTTTATCGGTGAATGTAAAAAGTTTGTTATTTTAGGAAATGAATCTAATAAATAAGACGGATAAAAAAAATATGTGTCTAATATGACGGGACGAAGGGAGTAAATACTTAAGCCACTTACACTCGAGTTAGGAACAAAACCTTTCATTTTGATAATTGAGATGTGTGTGAAGTCTATTATAATTTAATAAATAGACTTCATTGGTTTGAATAGCTCTATGCTTTAATGAATAATCATAAGCATATTGCTAAATGTTGAGATTCGAAAGAAAAATGAACGCATGAACCATTGTTTGTAATTCAATACACTATTATATTGAGTTAAATCATAAAGGGCTGTGGATAGGGGTGTAATCGAACCGAGTCGAGTCGAGTAGTGTTATGCTCAAGTTTGACTCGTTTAGTTTCGAGTCAAGCTTCGAGCTTTTTAATCGAATACTTCGATGTTCACGAACGTTATCGAGCTTTTATCGAGCCTAAACGAACTTTCTAAATTTAGAATATATTTAAGATTTTCATTATTATTTTGAAGAAAATGCTATTTATTCCAAAAAAAATATCATATTCATGCTCAAATTCTAAATATTTTTCATTATTAGATAGATTTATCATTATTGTTACTCTTAAATCATGAAAATATTATTTTTATAAAAGTAATTATTTTATATTTTTTACTAATTTTAGCTAACGAGCCTGCTCACGAGCTCACGAGTCGAATACTATAATGCTCAAGTTTGGTTCATTTAATAAACGAGCTTTGCTAAACGAACTCGAACGAGCTTTTATCGAGTCGAGATCCGAGTAGTTCACAAACAATTTGGTTCATTTACACCCCTAGCTGTGGATGCTGCAAATTTACATAATATTAAATTTTTTTTTTTAATAAGTGTACATTAATTTTAAACTCACACGGACACTCATACACCAAGATATTCCCTGGGAGCTCGAACCTATGACCTCTCAATCACAGAAAATGTACTTTAACCACTACAACCCGAGCAAATTGACACATAATATTAATTTAGTTATGTCAAGAAATAGGAATGAAAACTGCAATCAATGGCTACCTATTAACTTGGTAACGTGGGGTTCTTGTAATAAATTGGACAGGGACAAGGTCTAACTATATCCCCTTCAAATCTAACCCCTTAAAATTATTGCTAAATTTTAAAAGTTATTTAATTATGGACTCAAGATTTATATATATAATTAAATTCTCAATTTATAACCTCACATTTCCTATGAAGAATTTTTAATTTTTTTTTAGAATTTTAGAATATTGGAAACTAACAAAGTTTGATATTGGAAACTGGTGATCAATTTCTAGCTTGAGTTTTCAAACTAATCAGTTCCAAATAGATTTTCAGTTTGTCTGAGTCCTTTGCGCATCCATAAACGGAATCTTCATTTTGTCTTCAATCGAGTCCAAATTAAAGACCTAACAATACTTTACATTTATGATCAAAATTGGAGCTAATATAGAGGAACCACCAAAACAAAAGATAAGGAAATTTCTAACAACCAAATTTCCTAACAGGAACCATAATCCACAACCAACCTGGAAGATTAAGGGGATAAACATAAGGCTACGCATAACTCGGAGGACCGTTAGAAACCCAAGCCGAACTGCCTCCGAAGAAGTAGGAACTACCCCCGAGTTCACTACGCGAACTTACCTAGGAGAGGCCAAGTGGATAAGGATCATACTGCATACAGATCGGGAGACCGTTAAGGAACCCTAACTGAACAACCTCCGAATAGAACGCAACCGCCAACCTCTAGCTATGACCACGGAGAAAGTCAGATTTGCCCCCCATATTCTCTATACTTGTAACGACTCCTCTTAAATTATAAAAGGGGAGCCGGTATCTCATTTTTTAGGACGATTTTTCCCTAATACATTTGTACTTTGCAAATCTCAATATACACGCTTCATTTCCATTATCAGATTATGTTATTTTATTGTTATTTAGTTTTTTTCTTCTTATTTTCTCATAAGTTCCGAGGCCCCTATTTAATTACAAATTGAAGGTCAACATTAAACATAAAATAAAATAGGTCTAAACCCTTTCTAAACTTTATAATCTTATATAAATACCCATTCTAGCAAATTATGCAATTCTAAGTAAATATGTTAAAATTTACTAAAATCCAAAGTTTATGCTGTAATTTAAGATTTTCGTGAAAGTCCGAATAAAAAAGATTAAAAGATTGACTAGAAGCACAATGATTAATTTTTGTTCTCTCTATGTAAAACCCACGGTTGTTTATTTTAATCAATAAACCCTTTGGAAAATCTAATTAACACAAAATAAAAAGATACTGAAATTACAAAAATTAATAACTCTTGAAAAAAAAGTAATATTCTTCTTATTTATTGTTGTTTTGAGAGTTCTTCTCTTGGTTTAGTTAGATTGGCGTTGGGTTTTGTCTTATATACTCCCTTCGTCCCTAAACAATTATTCTGATTCTAAATGGCACAGATACCAATGCGAGTAGAGATATAAGGAATTAGTATTTTATTAGTGAGTGTATATTAACTTTCTATTTCAGGAAATAGGACAATTATTTGAGACAGACAAAAAAGAAAAACAAAGACAATTGACGGAGGGAGTATATATATATTATTGAGAGTGTGAATCCTTATTCGTGTGAGGCAGTTCTTATATGTTATGTCTGTTGTGCTTGATCACCATAGATTTCTGATTCTGGTTTAGAAAAATTAGGATTAGGAGTAGACCTCAGTTGATACATGATTTACACTTTGGAATATGTTGAAATTGTGTCTGTGTCTGCTAGAAATGGACCATATATAGGCTTAATTAACATTGATCTAGTCTAGTCGATTCGCATAGGAATATAGTAATTGGGTTGGGATTAGTGGCCCTCAGCTATATTGGAATACTAATTGGGTGCTGCAACATGATTAATCATTTGAAAACAAAACAGACTCTACAACATTTCTAACTTTCTGAATACTGAGCCAGGGCAATACTTGTCATTACCACTTCCTTCTTTATCTTGAAATATTAACTCTATTACAAGAGTTGTCAATAAATTACTTTTCCAAGTTTGAAATTTAATATATTTCTAAAATACAACCCGCATACGTTGAGCAAAATAGATGAAATCGGGCTCCCTAATGTCTCCGTCCCACTCTATTAGTCTCATTTGTCTTTTTGGTCAGTCCCATCTAATAGTCTCATTTCTTAAATGATAAATTTTTTTTCATTCATCAATAAAATATTAATTTCAGTATACTCACTAACATTGGTTATCGTGACAAAACTAAATGGGACTAATTACATGAGACGGAGGAGTATATTTTCATTTTCAGATTTGTTTGTGGATAGCCGTTGCCGGAAGCGGCTCACCGTTAGTTGTCACTTACTACGACGATCAACAAAGTTTGAACGGAAAATATCTAAAATTCATGGACTCCGGCGGGCCCACAATTGAAGGGAAAAACAGAGTAAGTTTGATTGAGATGATGAAAACCAAACGGGCTTAGATACAGTAGAGTTAAACACACAACCACCACAGACTCATGACTCCATACAATACAATCACTCTGGTTATTCACTCGAAAAGCTAGGTCGAGATCCGTTCAAATCACCGGTGACATAAAACACTAAACATACATACATACATACATACATACATACATACATACATACATAACAACAACAACAACAACGGAGACAGAGACGTACATCTTCATGGTGAACTGATGATCATGAATCAATGCGGAGCGAAGAAGCTGACGGCGGCGCGGAAAGCTGCCTTCACCATGCGGAAGAGGTCGGCGAAGATCCGGCGCTTGATGGCTCCACGGCAGCTGTTGCGACGCGACATTTTCTTGCCGGAGAAATTCCCGGAGTCCGACCCTGTTTCTTTTTTTTAATTTTTATATTTTTATCTTTCTAACTGGAAATTATGCTGCTCTAGGAAATATACGTGTGATGGCGTCGTTTTATAAAGGGGAAGGGGGGTGGATACTGTGGTTTCAAGTTTCATGAAACTTGAATTATTAAATTAATTATTAAAATTTGAGAAATCTAAGCCCTTGGTTGGTCTGGTCTAATGGTTGAGAAAAGAATTAATTATTAAACATTAAGCATAACACATATGATAATGACAATCAGGCATGATATAAATTGAGCATAACTTATAAAGTTATCGACCATAAAATCTGAAAGAAAAAAAAATGTATTTAATTGTTTTATTAAAAAAAAAATTAACTATTAGAATTATAAAACTACATATAATATTACTTTATATATTTATATGTATCTAGTAAATTAATTATAAATTACATTAGTTATATAATAATCATATTTATATTATTAAACTACCTAAAATAATATATTACTATATATAGTAGATGTATTTTGTGGCGAAAATATATATATAGAAAGGGTTCTACCTTTATAAATTATAATAATAGAATTAACTTTATTCATAATACAAATTTTTAGAATATATTCTAATATATTTGGAAGTATGAATAATCCTTAAATCCAATAGTATTTTAGAATATATTTTAATAACAAATATTTTAAGCAGTGAGTCGATCCTTTCATTTATTTATTTTCTTTATTACAGATATAATAAGTCAACCACACGTAAACGATGGTTTTATTCTAAATACATAAATATTTAGAAGTTAGAAATTCAACATAGTTTAAATTACATAAAATATCGCTTTTTAATTCCAACAAATAATATAATTTGGGTACCATTAAAATTGACTCGTATAGTGAAACACGTTATCTTATTTTCTCAAAAAAAAAAAAAAAAGGGCTATTTTTTCGCATCGATGAAATATATAGCATTATTTTGAATACCAAACAATATTATGAGCAGACTTGGGCAAACTAGACGTAATCGAGTTCCAAATAAAAAACTTATAATTTTGAATATATTATTATTGATCGAACTAATCCAAAACAAAATTTCCTCTATAGATAAAAGTTACTTAGTTAATTTATAAGGTCTATTTTTTTATATATACCTTTTATCTTTTGCTTAATTTGCTCAATTGTAAGAATATAGGTATATAACGTAGTGTTTAACATATATAGAAACAAGCAAGAAAATATTAGAACTCTCTCTCTCGTCTCTTTTTTTCCTTTCTTCTTCAATCTTGTTTCTCTACTTTTTTCTCTCCAAATTCTCTCTCTCAACTTTTATCTAAAATTTAGTGTGCAAAATCAACAATCAAACGACAACGTTGCATTGATAAATTGCCAAATACATGTCTCCCGCTCAAGATGGAGGAGTGAAATTATGGTTGTAAAGATCACTAGGCGCTAGTTTGGTTATATTTAATATTTATAATATGTATTTATTAATAAATAAAAATTAAGATTATATAAATTTTAATTATTTTTTTAAAAAATATAAAAAAATAGGTCAGCCTAAACTGATTAGATAGCACATAGCGCGCTTAGTGAGCTACCTAAGCAGCACGTAGCGAGCTTAGTCGGCCACCTAGATCGATGCCCAGGTGAATTAGGCGGTCTAGACTGTGCCTAGGCGCCGATTACTTGTCAAACCAACACGAGAATTTGAAGATAATCATAACTTCGAACTTACCTAGATCATTATAATTAAAAATAATTGCCAAATATATTATTCGACTTCATACACGGTAGTAGGGGTGTTCATGGTTTGGCCGAAACCGGTCAAACCGGCCAAACCGTATTAATTTGGCCGGTTTGAAATTTAATTTTCAAACTGGCGGTTTGAAAATTTTAAAATCGGATAAATTTGGTTTGGTTACGGTTTGGAGACTCAAACCGGCCGTATATATATATATATAATATAGTATAATTAATTAATATAATTTATTTGTTAAGTTTTTACTTTTTCATACAATTAATCCATGTTCAAATTTATTGGCCAACATACTATAATTTTAGTTTTATTTTTTTATTTATAAAAAATAAACTAATAAGTATTAACATTAAATAATATTATTTGATATAATTTCCTTAAGATAAATTAAGCATGAACTTTATAATAATAATTTTACACATCTCTTTCAATTTTACATTTGAATTTTAAGGTTATAATTTTAATACATTTGACCCATGTGTTTCTTTTGATTTACATTAAATTATAAATATAAGATATTTAGAATAAAAATTATATTATTTTAAGTAGTAACAAATAATATAAATCAATTAATTTGTATTTATGCCCTAGTTTTTTACAAATTATAGTAGATTGTTGAAAGTTGAAACATATTTCTTTTCAAACCGTCAAACCGGCCGGACCAAACCGTTTTTATATGGTTTGGCCAGTTTGGTTTTAAAAAATTATTTGGCCGGTTTGGTTTGAAAAATTTTCAAACCATACCTATCGGTTTGGCCAAAATTTTCCTTCCAAACCGGCCGAACCGGACCGCGAACACCCCTACACGGTACACCGGTACACATCCTTCTTTCTCTCTCTACCTGTCCCTCTCCATCATTTTCAAATTTCTTGATATGAACCGCTGCCTAAAGCGGCTGACTGTTGCTACTGCCAAGGCCGGTCCTGAGGCCGTGCGAGAGGTGCGCCGCACGGGGCCTCCGGATGAGAGAGGCACCATTTTTTAAAAATATATATAGTAGTAATATTATGCTAATATATGTTAGTACAGATTTAAAAAGAAAACTAATAAAACACTTAGTTTTTAGCTTAACTAAAAGGATTAACAAAAAATTATAATATGTAGTTATCCTAACACATATATTTAGTCGATATAAATTAAAAATCTAGATAAGATATTAAGATTTATTTATTCAATTATATGAGTATAATTATATATATTCCTTATTAAAAATAAATATATGCAGTCATCGTTATATAATTGGTCACAAAAAATTTCATTCTTCTCAAAAATGAAAGTCTTATGATCTAAAAGTTACGGTCGTTAGGTAATTCTTCACTTTTTTATGAATACATATATGGCGTTTATCTTTGATTAGTTTTGATTTTGTTTAGAATTTAGTTATTTTAATTTAATTTGGTTAGTTTTCAACCGTTATTTCATAAACTAAACATTATGATATATATCTTTTACACCGCTTTAGATATATTAACTTAGTTAAAAAGATTGAATAGTTTAATACATATAACAATACCCGTTACTGTTGCACAAGTTATGATATTTTTTTTCAAAATTTAAGTTATTGAAATATTATTTCTGATCGATTATGTCAAAGATTGAGTGAACTTGCTTTACAAATTATGAAAAATTTCCTTGTACACAACATTTGAAGTTTTCGACAAACTAATATTGTCGAAAATCTACCTTCGTAGAATAACCCATTCAAAACAATGTTA